>PVJX010015748.1:0-41886 GCA_004027295.1 Dolichotis patagonum
AATGGTAAAAAGAGACTTACCCCACCATGTGCATCCTTTAAGTCATCTCTGGATTACTTGCACAATAATTCAATGTAATAATAATAACAATAATAATTCAATGTAATGTTACGTAAAATATCGTTACTGGTGTATTGTTTAAATGAAGATAACAAAAAAGCAGACACATTCAATATAGATGCAACTATGTTAGGCCTAACTCCATAGTATATACATCAGCATGAAGGTAACATCTTAAATATTTTCTACCTCTGGTTATTTGAGTCCACCAATGGCAAACCCGTGGATCTGGAGGACCAACTGTAAATAGTTGGCAGTGGTTTTGGTCTTAGCATGTTTGTGTTTAGGATGACACAGTAAAATGGGGCAACCCAATAAAGATGCCATGTTTCCCGCCCCATAACTAATACAAAGTCAGTGAATTTTTTTTTTTGGTACCGGGGATCGAACTCATGACCTCACACTTGCCAGGCAGGTGCTTAAGCCGCTGAGCTAAATCCCCGGCCCTAAAGTCAGTGAATTTTGATAAGCCACTCTACAGTTTGTTTGGTTTATACACATATCAGGGCAGTTTTAAAGAATGGTAAAAGGAGACTTATCCCATCTTCTTTCAAAGTGTACTTAACCATTAAAACTGCAATAATTGGTAGAACAAACAAGGTTAGAGAAATCAAGAAAAACAAGAAGCCTAAGTATAAGAAAATTTTGTATACGAAGTATGTATTAGAATAGCATTTTATGTCAGTAGGAAAAAGGTTTAATACTGTAAATGGTAATTGTACATTTGACTATCAGTTTAGAAGAAAATATATAAAACCCTGCTATAGATGGTTCACAAAAATAAATTCCAGGCCAGATGTGGTGGTGCATGCCTGTAATCCCAGCACTTGGGAGGCTGAGGCAGGAGGATTGTTGTGAGTTTGAGACCAGCCTGGGTTACAAAGTGAGCTTAAGGCCAGCCTGAAAGGCACAGGGAGACCATCTCAAAAAGATCAGAAAAAAAAAAATTCCAGATGAATAACAGATTAAAAGTTTTATAAAAAGATGAAATGATATAAAGAACATAGTGATGTTTTTTGTTGCTTTCTTTGAGGGTTTGAACAAAGTAGGCTAAGCAATAGCTCCCCAGAGATGTCCATGTCTGCTCTCTAAAATTTATACATGTTACTTTACGAGGCAAGAGACTTGCACGTGTGATTTAAATTGAAGTTTTTTTATGAGGTGATTATCTTGGATTATCTGGGTGGGTCTAGTGCAATTACAAAATTTCTTAATGTGTAGGAAGCAGGTATGCAGGAAGCAGGAGGATCAGAATCAGACAAAGCAGAAGTCAGAGAGGAAAGATGATGTTGCTTTGGTGGTTTTGTACTTACTGCTGTAGGACTCTCAAACCAAGGTGAGCGCTTAACTGCTAGAAGCTAGGGAAAAAAAAAAAAAGATTCTCTTTGAATTCAACAGGAGTCCAGGCCTGTATACATCCTGCTTTTAGCCCAGTGAATATGGTTTTGGATTACTAGCCCTCAGAATTGTAGGTTAGTAAAGTTTTTGTCTTAAACCACCAAGTTTGTGTTAATTACTTATACAGGAATAGGAACTGATGATACACTTACCATAATTTTAAGAGAGATGGAAGAGATTTTTTCCCTCCTCATTTGGAAGAGGTATATCTCAGTTTAAAACCAAAGATAAGATTTGCCGTTCCTAGCTGGATGTGGTGGTGCACAGCTGTAGTCACAGCACTTGGGAGGCTGAGGCAGGAGGATCATTGTCGAGTTGGGGAGTTGGAGACAAACCTCGCCTACAAAGTAAGTTTAGGGCCAGCCTGAACTGTGTAGTGAAACCCTGTTTAAAAAAGAGAGAGAGAGATTTACCTTTCCTCATGTAGTCTCTTAATTCAAGGAGTGTTTAGAGAACATGAAGTGTCTGGATACAATGGTGTTGGATTAGAGGTATGCAGAGCTACTCAGTAAATAAGGAGGTAAAGGATTCATGAAGTGTTAGTTGTTCTTTCTTTGAGATCATTTCCAATTTTAAATGTACATGAATGTAGTAGAATAACATGTAGTTCACAGGAATTTTAAAAAGCTGAAGTGAACTCTTATGTAGAGCTTTTCTTGGGAAGAAGGCCCACCTATTACTTGCTAATTTGGGAAATTATAAGCACAGAATACATTAGTTACTTCTGAGCATGCAACAAAAATACTTCAGTTTCTGTAGGAATCTGAGTACATTTAAACTGGTTGCTTCTGGTTCATGGACTCCTAACAATGTTGTTGGACTCCTAACAATGCTGTAATCAACTTGTTGGTGAGGGCTGTGTTCTTACCAGAGGGCTTGACTTGGAAGCAGTCTGATTTTTTGTGAGCTATCTTGGTTTGAAGGCCTCCATTCCTGGTTTTTGGAAACTGGAGGCCATTGGGCTTCTCTCCATTCATGTGACAGTACTGTATCTTTTCAAAGTGTGCAAGGAAGCACACAAAGAGGAAGTTAAGACAGGATTTTTGTTTGTGTGTGTGGTGGGTTTTTTTTTTTTTTTTGATAATCATGGAAGTGACATTCCATCATCTGTGCTATATTCTGGTCTTTAAAAACTAGTGACTAAATCCAGCCTGTCATACAAGGGAGGGGATTCTGCAAGGCTGAGGCTACCGTGAGGCAAGGATGCTTGTAGGCGATTGGTTTGGAGTCATTATCTTTACTTTTCCACTATATCTATGTAACTGTGGTGGCCTTACTTTGGACATTCTTTTCTTTCCTAAATATGTTAAATATCAAAGTATGAAAGTTGTTTAGAGGGTTAAACAAAGACACCCATGTATATAAAATGTTTGGCACATAGTAGGTTCTCAAAAAATAACTTGTTTTGAAAAAATACAAATCACTGAACTTACATCTGATTTTTTTTTTTTTAATTGAGAAAAGATCTGACTGTGTAGCTCAGGCTGGTCTTGAACTCAATTTGTGGCCCAGACGGCCTAAGACTTGTAGTGATTCTCCTGGCTTAGTCTTCTGAGTCCCGGGATTGTAGGTGTGTGTCACACCTGACTCTGATTTTTTTTTTAATGAGAAATTTGAGTTACTCAACTTTCCATTTTGAGTCTCCCATTTTATACCTTACTTGAGAGAATTCTGATACAATATGACTGTTAAAATTTAGAACCAGATGTGGGTGCTTTGCCTTTTGAGAGACTAAGCCAGGAAGATTGAAACTTTGAGCTTTCAAAATGCCCATCAACCATAGAATGGATGAAAAACGTGGTATTTTTATATAATGGAGTATTACTCAGCTATACAAAAGGATGATCTTCAGGGTTTTATAAGTAAATGGAGGCAGTTTGAGACTATCCTCATAAGTGAAATCAATCAGACTCACATTTGTAAGTATTGTATTGTCTCCCTAGTGTAAAAAATAATGATAAACTGAAAGTGTAATAAGATCCAAAATGTATAATAGATATTGTAATAATGAAAGGGAAAGAAAGTGCTTGAAAGGAAAGAACAACTTGTAGGTATAAGTGTGCAAGATAGATAACCATACTACTAAGTTTTTGTTAGTTTGTCAAACAGAGTAGTTTGTGCTTGCTTATCTGTTGATGTTTTATGCTTTGATTTTGTAACTTGAACTACTTTTAAGATAATAATATGTAATTTATCAACTAGTGATTTCTTACTGTTATTTTTTTGAAATTTGTATTTCTACCCTTTTTTCTGTTTTGCTTTTTTTTTGCTATATCAAAAAAATACAAAACAAAATTTTGAGCCTTAGTAAGACCTTATCTTAGAAGAGAAAGAAAAAGAAGAAAAAAAAAGATGTTGGGGTGTACTTCAGTGTAGATGCCCTGGGTTCAATCTCCAGTATCCCCCCACAATTGAAAATACCAATTTTTTTTTTTTTAATTGGTACCAGGGATCGAACTCACGACTGCCTGCTTGCAAGGCAGGCGCTTATGCCGCTGAGCTAAATCCCCAGCCCCTATTTTCTTAATTATTTTTGTTTCAGATGTGTGGTTTGACATCAGATATCCGTAAATTCATTATTTGTTTTAAGTTCCCAAAATAAAATTATTTAGTTTGAGATGATTCCGTAAACTTGGAAAAGATACATTCATAGTCTTTGTGGAAAAAGGTCTCTCCAAGCTAAACTCATTTACTATAGTTAGAATTTGTATTCAAGGAGCGATTGAAATATACAGTGATTATTTAAAAGCAAATTTATTATGATAAAAGACACATTGCCATTAGTTCCTCTCAAAATTTTTGCACATACACATTTTCTTTAAACACACTTACCTGTTCTTGCCACTCGTTTTATTTTTTGAGAGACAGTATAACTATGTAGTTCAGACTGGCCTTGAACACACTGTGTAGCCCAGGCTGGCCTTGGACTTGGGGCAATCTCTGCACTGCGATTACAGGCACATCTTGCCGCTTTCTGAAGCAGTTCTGAAAGTCCTGTTAACGTGAGTGTCTTTATGATGAAAAGACACTGCTGCTGAGTATCATCCTTCCGAAAGACAGGCGCATGTTTAGTACATGTGCTGCCGGAGGGAGCGCAGGGTAGGCTCATGAAAACCTCTTCACCTTACTCATTGTCTCTGGCACTGCATGGTGTTTGGCTCTTTCCTAAAGTCCTATGTCCATGGAAGGTGAATAGTTTGAATTAATTCAGGTCTTCAAGACAGCCACCATAGCGCAGCTAATGACACTTAAGAAAAGGGACTTCCAGAACTGCTCCAGGAAGTGGCAAGAACAGGATAAGTGTTTGAAACAAGGAAGAATGTTTTGAACTGGTTTGAAAATAAACATTGATTTATTCTCTCCTTCATCTGTTTTTTTTAATGTGGAGAATTTAAACCATTTCTTGCATATAATAACTGTACCCATGTAAAATGGTATTATCTTAAAAATCACCAGCTAATAAATCAGTAGAACAAAATAGCGCTGGGGCTTTAGCTCAGTGGCATAAGCGCCTGCCTTGCAAGCACGCGGTCGTGAGTTCGATCCCTGGTACCGATTAAAAAAAAATTAAAAAAATTAAGAAAAAGTAGAACAAAATAGAAAGGTGGGAAAGAGCATCAGCCATTGGGAAAGATGCTTTTCAAATTTCTAGTACCATTGAATATTATCATGTATTACGAGTTAGGTATGATCAAAATCTCTTTTTGAGTGATTGACCTCTGGTTTAGAAGGCTAATATTATGGCTTTTCCTATCTTCTAGGTTATGTGTTTAAGCTAATATGGTGTCCAAAATGTTAGATATATTTTGGGAAAATCATGGCTGCTTAACTGAAATCCAAAAGAAGCAAACAACCCAAACCAATAACTTTCATTTGGTTTGTTTGAAGTATTTTGAACTATACCTCTGTAAGTGGAAATATGTGTTTAAATTTTTTGATACATGATTTTATTTTTATTAGAAAAATTTATATTTTTATTATGTGGAAGAGGTATTTGTTATCTTTATGTGCAGTTGAATTCCTTATTATTCACTAGGAAGTTCACTAGGAAGTAAGTATTCTTGAATTATCCCAGCACAATTTTTTTTCTCTCAGTCTCTTTTACTACCAACCATCCACCCTCCAGATTTTCACAATTATGAAATCATGTCTGCTTAATAGTTGAGGGAGAGGAATGAAAACAACAAAGTAGTTTTTGTTGGATACAAATTGTTATTCTTCTGGGGATATGGCTTAGAGGCATAAGTGCTTGCTTGGTAAGTGCAGGGTTCTGAAATAAATTCCCAGTACAAAAGAACAAAAAAACAGAAAAACAAAAAATTGTTATTGTACTGCATTTTGCCTTAGCACACTTTTAATCACTTTTTTGAATTGTTAGTTGTGGGAATTGTGTGATACTCTGAACATACTGAATGCTTTGAAACTTAAAGTGGTATTTTTGTAAAAATGAAGTTTGATTATTATTGACCTGATCTGAGAATGTATTATTTATTTATTTTTTGGTTTGAGAATTATTTTTTACTTGATGTTTTATAATTAGTTTAAGCCATTTAATCTCTAAAAATTTAAAGTTTGGTTATACTTTGGAAGATAACAAGTTGTTTTATAACCTTACGTCTGTGACTATTTCTGACTCTAACTTATGGGTCATATGATCTTTGTGCTTCATTGAAATGAATTTATCAAATTATCTTCAGTCAAGTATGGTTTCTCCCAGATGAACTGTCTGTTTAACCTTCTTTTTTAGGTTTCTTGTTGCACCAAATTGATGTTAAACACTTAAATACCAAAGACATTAAAATTAGAACATGAATAATAATTGACATTGGTTTGGGGTTGGATAAATAGTATTTTTTAAAAGTTAGAAGATAATGTTCATTTAAAAAAGTTTTTGACCCTGGTTGTAATTGTGTAGATTTAAGCATGAACTTGTGTTTGAAACTTGAGAGCTTTTTAAGGTTGTTCAGCTCCTGTGCTATTGTGCTTATAATATACAGTACTTAAAGATAAGTACTAGAAATTTTATTTAATAATCTGTTTTATGTGGTGTATTTTTTGTGGGTATCAATTTTATAAATAATAATCTTTATGGTTTCTTTTACTAACAGAATTCTACTTGGTCAGAGTCGTGATGGCATTGTGTTCAGCACTGATGACTATTTTCACCATCAGGATGGGTACAAGTATAATGTTAATCAGCTTGGTGATGCTCATGACTGGAATCAGAACAGAGGTGTGTTTTGGGCCAAATTTCCTGGGGTGAATATTTGACTAGGGGGTCAGAAAAAAAACCTAGGTTTTATTCTTAACTTAGACATTTACCAGCACAATAACTTTGACAAGTCATTTAAATGGCTTTTGAGTTCCAATTTATTTTTCTGTAAGAGGTGATTAATAGTTATACGTGCCCTACCTGATCAAAGTTGTTACGAGAATCAGTGAATTCAGATAAAACATTTTGTAAACTGTAAATAAATATATAAATATAAGCTGGTAAAATAATACAGGTATGGGATGTTAAACTTCATGAATAAATTGAAAAGTTATTTTTCCTGAGAATTAGTCTGTTTTCTGAGTCTTAATAATATAATGCCTGTGAATATTGAAAAATTTTCTCCTTGATGATGTTGTATGAGAAGTCTACTTAATATATTTTTTAGAGAACATGGGTCATTTCTTTTCATCATGAAGAGTGGTACCCTGGCAGTATATTTGAATCACTTGAAGACCTCTTTGAAAAAACTGGTCCCTGAACTTTAGCCCCAGAGATTCTGGTTTAATTGATTTGTACAGGGGCCTAAGGTTTGGGTTTTTTTATTGAAAGTTCCAATATGTATCAGATTTGGAAACCAATGGTCCAGAACTATGTAAATAAATGCATATACTATGCTATTTTTTTTTTTTTTTTGGGTACTGGGGATTGAACTCATGACCTCACGCTTGCCAGGCAGGCGCTTAAGCCGTTGAGCTAAATCCCCAGCCCTATGCTATTTTTTAAAGGTGAATGCATAGATGATTCAACAGATAATATGAGGAATTTCAAACTGGAATTGGAGAGTATATAGTGAATCTCAAACCATCACACAGAAATATCAGTTACCAACATCTTAAAATGTAACCTGTGTATATTTATTTTTATTTATATATAATATATATAATTTATTTATTTTTATTTATTTATATATATTTATTTATTTTTTGAGACAGGTTTTCACTATGTAGTTCAGGCTAGCCTCGAACTCATTTTGTAGCTGAAGCTGACCTTGAATTCTCAGTGATCCCCCTGCCTCAGCCTCCTGAGTGCTGGGATTACAGGCATGTGCCACCACACCTAGCTCCAGTTGTTTTTTTTGGTACCAGGAGTTGAACTCAAAACCTTGTGCTTGCCAGGCAGGCATTGTGCTGCTGAGCTATATTCTTGGCCCCCTAGTGTGTGTATGTGTATATGTGTGTGTGTGTGTGTGTGTGTGTGTATACATACATAACTTTTATATATAAAAGTTATATATATAACTTTATAAAAAGTTATATATATAAATATATAAAAAGTTATATATAAATAAATATGTAAAATAAATAAGATATATATAAAACTTATATATAAATATATAAAAAGTTATATATATATAAAACTTATATATAAATATATAAAAAGTTATATATATATAAAACTTATAAACTTTTTTTTTTAAAGAGGACATGTGTATTTTTGCTCATAGTTTATAGGGGTTTCAATCCATAGTCAGCTGACTCCAGTAAAGGTGGCAAGGCAGAGGGGAATCACAGGGGAGAAACAGTCCATGCAGGCAGCAAGCAGCAAACACATCTTTCTCTTTTATCCCATCCACATTACAAGCCTTTTGGGTTTTGTCACTTGCACCCAGGGGAGGGTTGCTGCTGCTGCTGCTGCTGCTGCTTTTTTAATTTTAAAGAGAATAAAACAAAAGAGAACAGAATAAAGCAAATCAGAACAGAACAATGCAAGCAACATAGCACTTCATGACAAGACAATCGGACATCAGTAGTAGCTATAATGTCTCTTTTCTTAAACATAGTTGAGCATACCTTCACACACAATAATATCAAACATAACAAAATAGCATGAAACCATTCAAGAGAATGAAAGTATTATAGGACTTCAAAACCAAATAACAGGAAATGACAGTGGCTACTATAATATCTCATTGTACTCAAAAAATTTGTTTATACCATCTTGCGTAATAAAGTCAAATAAAAAGCGCCTGCTTGGCAAGTGCGAGGTCTTGAGTTCAATCCCCAGTACCAAAAAAAAGGAAAAAAAAAAAATCAAATAAAACAGAAGAACAAAAGCATGGTAGGATTTCAAAACAAGATGATAGTAAATCAGCAATGGCTGCCATAATGTCTTGTTTTCTTCAAAATAGCTGTTCATACTATCACACATAATAAAATCGAACAAAACAGAATAAAACCAATGAATGAAAGCATTATAAGACTTCAAAGCAATATAATAGGAAACCATGATTATCATAAAATATCGCATTATATTCAAAATAGCTGCCCCTACCATCTGACATCATAGAATCTAACAAAACAAGACAGAACAAAGCCAAACCTAACAAAATTGTGTAAACAATGCAAGAGTTCAAGATAAAACAATAAGAAATTGACAGTAGTTTCCACCTTTCCCTCTTAGGTGTTTCCTCTCCTTCTGTTTCTTACACTAGGCTTCTTTTTTTTTTTTTTTTTAATGCTAGGTTTCTTATGCATATGAGTTCGAACTGTTTTGGCCATGAACATGATCTCCAGTTGTGTCCATTTACCAATAGGAGTCTTGAGATTATTACACTTTATAGCTGTGTAGCTTTCCACTGCACCCCTAGTATACTTTTAAAAAATTGCTTGAAGGATTTACAAGCAAATTCTGGACATTACACTTTATGCCTCTTTCTTTCTTTCTTTCTTTCTTTCTTTCTTTCTTTCTTTCTTTCTTTCTTTCTTTCTTTTTTCTTTCTTGTCTTTTTGAGACAGGTTCTCACTATGCAGTTTAGGCTGACCTTGACCTCAGTTTGTAGTCCACACTGGTCTCAAACTCACAGTGATGCTTCTGCCTCAGCCTCCTGAGTGCTGGGATTACAGGTGTGAGCCATCATGCCCAGCTCTATGCATTTCTAATTGTGATCTTATGTAACCACCTTATTTTCCTGCAGTGCTATCATCACATGTAAAACTAAGAGTTTCATAGCATTATACAATCCAGTCTATAATCAACTATCCCATCTTGCTTTAATTTCTTTTTAGGGTTCTGTTTAAATTAGAACCCAAAGTCCTTAAAATAGATTTGGTTTTATGTTTCTTTTAATTATATTAATCTATAGCAATATTTACTTTTTATTGGTAAATTGAGACCGTTAACATTGATGGTTAGAACTGATGCAGATTGACTCATCCTTGTCATGTTATTTTCTTGTTGTTGGCTCCCTTTTCCCCCTCTGTTTAATTGTTTGCTTTGCCTGGTAGGTTCATTCTGTTGGGGTTCATGGATTAATAACCCTTATGATGTCTTCTTAGAATGTCCTTCAGAACTTTTTGGACTGCTGGTTTGGTGGTCATGAATTTCTTCAGGTGTTCTTTGTTGTAGAAATATCTTATTTCTCCATCAATTTTGAAAGATAGTTTTGCAGGGTACATCAGTCTGGGTTGGAGATTGTTATGTTTTAGGGCTTGAAGTACTTTATTCCAAGCTCTCCCTGACTTGAAGATTTGTGTTGAAAAGTCTGCTGTGATTCTGATGAGCTTTTCTTTATAGGCACTGGCCTATAGTATTTTTCATGACCTTTAGGCAATCTCAGTCTTAGTATACCAGGAAGGATAACTGATTAGAACAATTATTATTTTTTGGGGGGTACCAGGAATCGAACTTATGACCTTGCACTTGCCAAGTAGGCACTTAAGCTGCTGAGCTATATCCCCAGCCCCTTTATGTTAGAACAATTATGTTGCCTTGGCTAAAGTGGTATGATCAGCAATAACAACAGCATCAAACAGACTAGAAAATGACAAACCATAGTAGCTATTAATTTGCCACCTTTAACATATGAACTAAATTTGTGATTATATGATAAAATCTAAAATGAATCAGAAAATTCTATGCAGTAAATAATGCAATTTGAGGGTGAAATATGGTGATTCTACCCTTGGGAGAAAAGTTAAGAGAAATTAGGGGGGAAAATAGAGAAATAGAAGAAGGGGAAGAGATTAGAAGTGAGGCTGGAGGACAAAGGAAGATCACACAAACTTTAGGAAACTGGTGAAGAAGACAGGAGGGAAAGAGAAGAGAGAAATAAAACAGGACCATAACAGAACAACAATAGTAACAACACTAGAAACTCTGTTTATACTTATTTAAGAACAATCAATGAAAAACCAAATAAAACTAAAAAAAACCCCAATTTGTCTACTTCCAAGTGTGTCGCTGCTGTCACTGGAGACAGTGTGCACAGAGTCCATATCCTAGTTGATTAATCTTAAGCGAGCCAGCTGTAGCTTTATGGGAGTGGGGAGTTGGGGGTAATCTCAGCAGGCCTATCCCTTTAGTTCCACTGAAGTTCAGGCTGGTTTCTGGCTGTGAGACTGGAACCAGAGTTGCTCAGCCTAACACTGTGTGCCTCCTGCCGGCTTGAACTTGGCTCCCTGACCTGCTATTTGGATTCGCTTGGCAGCTTGACCCTGTCACTGGAAGCCATTAGATGGAGCTTACAGCTGTTTTCAGTCCTGAGTTCAGTTGGCCCCTCTCCAAGATGCCTACTGGCCAGTTACCCTGTCCTGGGGAACATCTGAACCTGAATAAGGTTCGGGTTTTTTTTAAGGTTTTAAGTTCTGTTACCAACCACTGCATTCCACTATGTCCACTGCAGCATTCTATTGGTGTGTTTCTTGGTGGAGGTCTCTGGGGTTGCTAGTAGTCACTAGGCTCTGCAGGTTCGAACTACCTCTCCCACATGGTGAGTCCATGTTTAGGGAGAATGCACTGCCTGCCACCCTCTTTCTTCGTTGAAGTTTCTCTCTTTGCTCTCCCCGTGGGCTTTAGTTCTTGCTTCAGATCCTTCACAGGTTTTGGGGAGCCGCTTCCCTCCTCCTCTTCCTCATGTTGCTACATGCCAGTGTCTGGACATCAAATCTTGGAGAGGTTCTACCTCTGCTGCTCACCACTTTGCCATCTTCTCAGAGGTGGTTTTCTCTTTTTAAGTTCTGACACTATTCTCAGTTATTTGTCCCATAATCCTGCAGTTGTCTTTAATTTGAACCCTTCTGGTCCCAAGCTTTTCACACAAGCGGTAATTAATCTTTATTGCTTGTGTGACATTTCTAGGATTTCTCCAACTATATTTGAGGATGGCATAAAAATCAAAAAATTTTCCTTTTGTGATGTAATGCCATAGAACATTGTTAAACAGCTCAAATAATGATACTACAATTCCAAAGTGTTTGGAGTTACTGGTCTAAAGTTAAGAGAACCAAGATTCATCAATAAATGGAGTGAATAAAGAATATTTCATTAAAATGTCTATGAATTATTTATACTTGATAAATGTAATGGAGATTTCTGTATAAGTACCATACACTAACCGATTTCGCCACCAGAGCACCAATGTAATGGAGATTTCTGGAAAAGGTTATAGTATTGGTTTTCTTTGCAGTTTAACAGATACAAAACATTTCAAGGTTCTCACTGTGTAGCTCAGGTTAGCCTCAAACTCACAGTGATCCTCCTGTCTCAGCCTCCCAAGTGCTGGGATTACAGGTATGAGCCATTTCCCACAGGAAAATTACTTTAATAAAAATTTTAAGTGGGATAAATGATCACTATTTACGATTGGAGATAGAGCAGGGAGAGATGATAGCATCTTGTTGCTAACAGCAAGCCAGCACTAATTGATAACACCTATGTGTATATTGATTTCTCAATTTTGTTTTATATTTAGTAATATCTCCCAAATATATATACTACCATAGTTATTATTTCTTAACATTTAGATTTTGATATCCCTTAGACATCTGTATGAATGTTTTCATTATGCAGAACTTACTAGTTTGAATTATAAGTCAGTGGGAGAATGCTTGTTAGCAAAGATGAGGTCCTGGGTTCAATTCCCCTAAACAAGCAAAAAGTAAATTTAAGTCCCAAGAAAACATTCCTGTCATTGCATTTTGCCTTGGCCTTTTACTTTGTTCTTCTTCTTCTTCTTCTTCTTCTTCTTCTTCTTCTTCTTCTTCTTCTTCTTCTTCTTCTTTCTTCTTTCTTCTTCTTTCTTCTTCTTTCTTCTTCTTTCTTCTTTCTTCTTTCTTCTTCTTTCTTCTTTTTCTTTCTTCTTCTTCTTTCTTCTTTCTTCTTCTTTCTTGTTTCTTGTTTCTTGTTTCTTCTTTCTTCTTTCTTCTTCTTTCTTCCTTCTTCCTTCTTCCTTCTTCCTCTTCCTTCTTCCTTCTTCCTTCTTCTTCCTTCTTCCTTCTCTTCTTCTCTTCTTCTTCTTCTGTCTGATTGAGACAGGGTCTCACTATGCTGTTTAGTGAGCCTTGAGCTCACTTTGTGGCCTGGGTTGGACTCAAACTCAGTGATCCTCCTGCCTCAACCTCCTGAGTGCTAGGATTATGGCATGTGCCACCCAGTCTTTTACATTTTATCAAAAGTTCATAATTATTTTTCTTATGTGTTGTACCCAAGGTGTACCCACTCCCTGGTCATTAACAGTGGCTTGGTATGACAGTGATTTTCTTCTCTTTTTTTTTTTGCAGTACTGGGGATCGAATTCACGACCTTGAGCTTGCCAGGCAGGCATTTATGCCACTGAGCTAAATCCCCAGCCCTTTTTAAAAAATTTAAGAAAAAAATTTTTTTATGACAGTGATTTTCTCCTCACAGTAGAAGTAATGACTTTGAAATGGCAGGATAAAGTTTAGAAAAGGTCTATTGTCCTCTAGCACCTTTTTGAGAATCATAGTCATAAGAAATCCAGTCAGTTGAACTGTAGTATTTAATTACCTGGCATACAAAAGTTTTTTGGTTAGAAAAAAAATTGACATATCTATAACTTGTTTTATTTATTTATTTATTTATTTATTTATGGTACTGGTGATTGAACTCAACCTTGTGCTTAACAGGCAGGCATTTACACTGCTGAGCTAAATCCCTGGCTGTAACTTTTTAAATATATAAACTTTCCTTACTTCAAAAGCACAAATGCTTCCATTTACAGATGAATACTTACAATGTATTAGTGAATCTTCCTTCTCCCTCCATGTTTTTTTTTCATCCATATTTTGAACTAATATTTGACTGTTACCTCACAACTTGGTATTCTCATTTAACACTTTCTGTCTCAGTAAATTTTTACCTTTTTTTCATACTTAACCTGAATCCATTCTAACTTGTTCTGTTCTTTACTCTATTTCCTGTAAATAAAATTTAGCTCTAGCTTGAGGGCTTAATAGCTGTAAATTAATAAAATAAAATGACCCCAGAGTGTTCTTTACAGCCAATTTGTCAAAACCAGCATCCAGTCTAGAGAATACGTGTGGCATATTGTATGTCTCTTAATTTTTTTTAATCTATTGGAGTCCTTGTTTTCATGGCATTGACTCGAGAGTGTACAGTTTTGGTTTTAAATATGGAAATGTAGACTATTTCTTAAATATTTATATTTTATTTTGTGTATTTTAATAGTTCTATTTTTTTGTTTTTATTTTTTATTGCAGCAAAGCAAGCTATTGATCAGGGGAGATCTCCAGTTATAATAGACAACACTAATACACAAGCTTGGGAAATGAAACCATATGTGGAAATGGTAAATATAAATCTAGTTTTTATTCTTTTTAGTTTTTTCATATTGTTAAATTTTGATCAAATTTGATCTTTATGTTTGTCAGAGCAGGGATAAAACTCAGTGGCACAGTGCCTGCCAGACAAGCACAAGGTCTTGAGTTCAAGTACCGGTATAAAAAAATAAAATAAAACAAAACATTTGTATTTGTTTTATAGAGATTTCTTGCTTAGTTTTGAAAAATGGGGAATAGTACATATTACAAAATGTGCTCATTTTGTTATTTCTTTGTGGATTTGAGGATAATAATTGGGATTTATCCATTTATGCAGCCTTAATATTTTATGAATCATATTATTTTGTAGAGTTTTTCTTGGTTGAGGACATTTAGAAACATTGTCTAAATGAAATTGTCTGTCTGCCTTCTTTTTACTTCAAGAACGATTCTCTGGGTTTTTGTTTTCTGCCTTTTCTTTATGTAGGCCATAGGAAAAGGATACAGAGTAGAGTTTCATGAACCTGAAACTTGGTGGAAATTTGATCCTGAAGAATTAGAAAAGTAAGGCGCTCGATTTTTTTTTTTTGAATTCTCCCCTACTTCCTCTTTGGTTTTACCTTTACATGATTAATTATTTCCCTAGCTTTTGCTTGTCATCTTTGTTTCTTGTGTATAATTACTAAGGTTTCTTATTTTTTGTTAAGAGAAACATTGACTTAAAAGATTTTGAGTTGTCGCACATTATTAAACTTTATTTAATTTTCCTGTTAAATGTTTCTTACTTTTAATGTGATCCACATTTTACAGTTAATGAATGTAGGGCCAATAAACCTTTAAGAATAAAATTAGAACTTTTCCCTCTGGGCATTTTTAGCTAAGCCACTTTGTTTCATTTTCCATTTTATCTTCATCTCCTTCCAGTTTTAGGCACGTTATCACTTTTTAACCTTATGCTTTCACCTTGCTACTTCTTTTTCATTTTTACTCTTATGGATCCATAACCCATACCAAGATCCTTAGAGTCAGTTTCTTTGGATTTTAGGGAGTCTCATAGTATATTTATGTAGTTGTGACACCCCTGCCAGAGTTTAGGCAGTATGTCATATAGTCAAACATCTTATTATTTCTATAGCAAAATATTCAGTCTAAGTAAATAAAAAAGATTCTACAATACAATGTTTTGAGTAAATTGTGCGGCCAAATGAGTACAAATCTGTTAGGTTTCCTGCCATCTGAGTAACAGTTTAATTTCAAATTTGTGGTGAGAGATTGTGGCTTTCTAATACTTTTTCAGTTCAGAGTGTGTGTGTTTACTTCTATCCTTTTCCCTTATTCAGTGCTGTTCCTATCACTCATTTCTTCTTCACTGTATCCACACCTTTGGTAATAGCTTTATTGTGGTGTAGTTTGCAGTCTACCTTACAGTTCATTCATTTAAACTATACAATTCATTGTTTTTCAGAATACTCATAGAGTTGTGCAGCCATTACTACCTGTTTTTTAAACCATTTTTTATTTCCATCTTAGTTTGACCTTTTTCAGCTTTAAGGTGTTCTCCTGATGCCCTTGGTGCTAAGGGTTGAACCCAGTGTGCATTAATCATACTCTACCACTGAGCAACACCCCAGTCTTTAGGCAAATATTCTGTGTATGTGTTCCAACTAGTTTCTTTTCTCTTTGCCTTTCATTCTTTTGGTCATTTTCTTTTTCTTTCTGTTTTGTGTGCTATGCATTTATATGTTGATAGACATAAATATTAATATACTGTTTGCCTGTCTTACTGTGTGCATCACACTTGCGGTGGAAAAGACAGAAATTTAAAAACTAAAGTTATTAGAGTCATGTTTAATAAATGAAATTAAATTATGAACAGTTATAGCTTCATTTATATTCTAGGGACTTCTTAAATTTTTTATCTTGAGTAAGAAACATTTGAAAATTTAATGTTTCTGTTGTCCTTTTCTGGGAAAAATGAATTGGCATTAGTAAATTGAAGACTCTAATATTAAGTATAAAATGTCTTCCTCTGTGTTGCATGTCCAAGTCAAGTTACTAAAAACTATGAAGATAAAATAAATTGTTCAAAGTTCTTTCAAAATCAAAGATAATTTTTAAATATTTGTTGCCATAAATTTGTATACATGAAAGTATATGTATACAGGAAAGTCCATAAAATATATATGCACAGCTTAAAAAGTTCTTAGACCACAATTATACACGTCATGAGAGCATTATTAGTACGTCAGAAGCTCTTCATGTTCCTTTTCCCAATTTTTTTTTTTAAATCCTGTAAAACTAATCACTGTTTTGAGTTGATAATTATAGTCTCTTTCTCACTATTCTCTAAGTTTTACCATAGCAGCTTCTTGCTGACTATCATAGTTTAAGTTTGCCTTTTTTTCAAACTTCTTTATTTATATATATATATTATATATATATTATATATTGTGTCTTTTGTTAACATTGGACAGATGTCCAAATTGTTGTGTCTAGTAATAATTTGGTATAGAATATAATAATTTGTTTGAACTTAATATAAAGTATCCTAAACTAGCTTCTACAATTAAATTTTTTTTTTTTTTTTGTACTGGGGATTGAACTCACGACTTTGCACTTGCCAGGCAGACACTATGCCACTGAGCTATATCCCCAGCCCCTAAAAGAGCTTCTAAAATCTAGTATTTTACCTTGTTTTGGGCAGGTTTTAAGTGTTTATTCAGTTCTTCTGCAATTCTCAAAAAACACTATGTCAGCATTTTTTATATTTTTAATGTTTGATTTTTTAATTAAAAGGAGATGTGCTCAGCAGGCTCAGTGAACAGATCCTGTGAAGAAAGCATAATCAGTTAACATTTTGCTATCAGAGAGCAAATCTGAGTTTCTTTGTGTAAGATGTAAATGAAGTATCATCTACTGTTTATTTGCACAATATTATTTAGAATTATACTCTGTTACTCTAAAATAATTTAATTTCTGAGTCTGTAAATTATGAAAGAAAGAAGATTTATAATCCTTTTCTTTTTTGGTAGGAGGAATAAACATGGTGTGTCTCGAAAGAAGATTGCTCAGATGTTGGATCGTTATGAATATCAAATGTCCATCTCTATTGTAATGAATTCAGTGGAACCAACACAGAAAAGCACACAAAGACTCCCTCCTCCACAGGGAAACCAGAGGTGGGGAGGCTCTGTAGGCTCACATAATCAAGTCTGTGTTACAAATAATCATTAAGTTGGCTATTTTCAGCTAACATTTGTTGCTTGCTCTTGAAAAAAATAGTGAGCCTGTCTCAAAGTTTAGTTTTAAATTAAAAAAGACTACATTGCCTCACTAAGTATGTTCCCAGCAAGTTGTTTAAATTCTAAAATACAAATAAAATTATATAAAATTGTATTTTAAATGTTTTTATAATCTTTTGTGGTAAAATGTTTGGTTAGTAAGCAAACTCTTGAATAGAATGGGTTGGAACTAGGATATTTTTCTATAATTGAATTTTAAGCTAATTTTATAGATAATGTTGAACAGCTTTTTATAGTTCATACCTAAGTCTAATTTGTTGTGGAACTTTGATATTTTTCCTTCACTAACTTAAATATGGGTGAAATACCAGCTTATTATAGGGTATCTTAGTGAATTCTCTCATTCCTTATTCAGGTGTATATTTCAGCTAGTTTGTGTGAATAAATTGTTTCTAATAGCGTATCACTTACTTGTAAACAAAATTTCCCAGCAAATGGTAGACAGTAGATGTATCAATCACCTGGGGAGTTTTCTTCATGTATATATAAACGTTTGTCACATAGTATATGTTTACCACCCTTCTTCTTAATCCTTCTTCCTATCCCCACATACTTACCAATTCAAAACAAATCACTGGTAGTTAGAAAAACCTCCTCAGGTGATTGTTAGTGTTTCATTTTGTTCAATTTACTGCAGGTATTCTTTCTTTTTTCTTTTCTTTTCTTTTTTTTTTAAGACAGTCTTGCTGTGTAATTCAGCTTGATCATGAACTCACTGTGTATAGCCCAGGCTGACCTTGAACTCATAGCAATTCTCCTGTCTTAGCTTCCTGAGTGCTAGGATTTTAGGTGTGTATCATCATGCCTGGTGCCTGCATATAATTCTAATGTAAAAAACTATTTTGTACAATTGCTTAGCATTGATTGTACGAAAATTTCTTTTCTTTTTTGTACTGGTGATTGAACTCACGACCTCGAGCTTGCCAGATAGGTGCTTATGCCACTGAGCTAAATCCTAAGCCTATTTTTTTCATTATATAGTTTTACTAGATTATGTTCCTTCACTTAAAATTTTTTTCATAGAATTTCTTTGGTGTTTTATTTATTCTTTTTTTTTGAGACAGGGTCTTCTTCTGTAGATCAGGTTGGCTTTAAACTGTGTATTCCAGGGAGGCCAGCAACTCGTAATGACCCTCCTCCCTCAGCCTCCCAAACGCTCAGATTACAGACATGTGCCACCACTCGTGGCTCTTCGCTTAAAATTTTAAAACTGAGATGCACTTCATTTTAGGTCTTGTAATTAATCCTTGCCTTCAAACAGAGCTTTGCCTGGTCTGTCCTAGACAAGCATTTCTGATTACAGTATAAAAAAAGAAATACTAGCACCACTTTACTATTTCCAGTGTTTTATAAAAAATCTCTCTTTATTCTTTGATTTGTTCTTTTTATTAGGAAAAATTCCAGCTAATTACAAAGTGGTTTTTAAAAGTTAAGCATTATGACCCTTTGTATGTTTTACCAGTTATTTCATGACACTTAAACTTTTTCCTAAAATATCCCATTCTGTCCAGGCATGATGGCACATGCCTATAAATAACCCCAGCACTCAGCAGCCTGAGGCAGGACGACTGTTGTGAGTTTGAGGCTAGCCTGTGCTGCATAGTTCAAGGCCATTGTGAAGTACAGAGTGAGACCTGTCTCAAAACAAAAACAAAACAAAAAGCAAACAAAAGAAACCTGTTCTAGCTGGGTGTGGTGGCACACACGTGTAATCCCAATGCTTGGGAGGCTGAAGCAGGAGGATTGAAGTGAGTTCAAGGCCAATTTATACTACATCATAAGACCCTGTCTCAAAAAACTAACCACAAAAAAATGCATGTTCTGAATCCTGTTGTCTTTATGAGTTGTTTTAAAACTTTTGGTAGTCTTTTCAACTTTACATTAAAGGTTCTTCAAAATTTTTATATTTTGAAGTTGTGAGGCTGAAAAGCAGATATAGTGTCAACAAGATCTTTATTACATTGGTTTTAGTAAAACAAGAGTGTGATTTCTATTTTTGTGTACTGTTCAGTGCTATTTACATTTGAGTATTGCCTTGCTTTATCTCATTTAGGGTATGTGATGTTTGTATATATTTGTTCATTTTAACTAAATAGGAAGTAGAACATCCTAACTCAAGGTTTGTGTATGTATGTGTATGTATATTCACATACATATAGAACATCTTCATCCAGTGTTAAACTCTTGTCTTAGAATAACACTTTTTGGTATTTGAACTTGTGTTTTTCCTGGTGGGTTATTATGTAAATTAGAAAATTAGACAAGAGGATTAAATTTGGGGAAAATGGAGCAACTGTTAAATATACTATGTGTTTGTTCCCTGTGTTTATAAAACTTCATTTAGGAGTAATAGTACTATAAATCTGTGGGTTTTTGAGTAACAATGAAATTTATTTTGAGGAAGTAAATGATTGCCTTTGAGAGAAACATACGGAAACATGTTTAGATAGATCGATTATAAGGAAACATGATAGATAGATAGATAGATAGATAGATATGTATGTTAAAACAAATTTCCAGATCTTATTGCAGTTTCAGCTTCATTTCCTGGCATTAATTTTATGCTTCTGAGTACTAAATTCTTGACATTCAGAGATCATTAATCATTACCAATTGATTTAAGAAATGCTTAATTCTAAAAATTATAGTGTTACTTTGGTTTACAACCTGAATTCTTTCTAAGATTCTGGTCGCAAACCAAATTTGGTTAAGAACTGAATCAGGATTTCCCCATAAGGTTAGCATTGAACCTAACAATTGCATTTGATTTGGTTCTCATCCAAATCAGTTTGTGCTGGAAAGAGTTGGGTTTGTGAACCAAGATACCACTATAAATGCTTATGGAAGCAGGGAAATTAATATTCTGAGACTTTTTTTAAGGGCAGAAAGGTAGTTAATAGTTCCTCCGAGTATTAGAGCTAATTTTCGTTTTTTAACAGAATGATGGAAAGTGTGAGCAGTGATCACTATTGTAAGACATTGCTTGGAATTAAAAATCTACAAAAATGTGGAATTTATCAATTAATTTTTTATCAAGAACTTTTTCTTGTTCAGGTTTTTTTTCTGTTTTGTTTTGAGACAGGGTCTCACATAGTTCAGTCTGGCCTTGAACTCACTTGGTAGTCCAGGCTGGCTGTGAACTCTTCCTGATCTTCCTGCCTCAGTCTTCAGAATGCAGGAATATAGGCATGGGCAAGCATACCAGTCTTAAGATAGGCCAGTTTTTTTAAGTTTTGAAAATTCATGATTTTAGGAATATGAAATATTTGTTTTGACTTAAATTTTTTTCTGCAGAAATGTGGTTTTCTAAGTATTTATAAAGAAAATTGATAGTATTCTATTTGGAAAATGTTGAAGAAGTAAAATTGTTAATGTTTTAGCGCTTTGACCTATCTATTGACATTTAATGTAGTATTGTGTTAAGATGCAATAACTACTAAGGGCTGAAGTTGTATTACTTTATTTGCTTTTACATCTGTAATCCACTTAGAATAGTAATGCCTTTCTGAAATCATGTTGAAATATTAATTTAGTTTTGATACATGGACCATTCAGAATGGATTAATTTGGTGGCAATATAAGGAGTAGATTGAGTTAATGGTTTTTAAAGTTGAGTTTTAGGGGTTACAATTTCTAAACAAAATTTTGTTTCCCATTAAAATCGTTAGCTGTATTTTTATAAATTTACTAGGAAGAATATATTGAATTAAGGAACTAATAATATCCTGTTGTGTTATGACTTTCTCTTTACAAATAAGATGGGCATACTAATTTTTATTGTCATTGCTGTTTATTATTATTACTTTTATTATTATTTTGTTTGTGATTTGGGGGATTAACCCCTGTGCCTCCTGCATCCTGGATAAATACTCTTAACCATGGAACTACCTTCCCAGGCCTTATTAAAATTTTATTTTGTCACACCTTCTCCCTAAAATGCCTAAGCTAAACTTTGCAGTCCTTTTGCCTTAGCCTTTGAAGTAGCCAGGATTATAAGCAAGTGCTACCAAACACTCTTTTAAACTAAAACACCTCCCTATGTACATACCTAATGTTTTCTTTAAACTCCTTAGGGTAGCTAAGAAGTACTCTTAAATTTGTTGAAATAGATCTTAGGAAAGGGATTCGTGATTATCTTGTATATCTTTGTTACTCCTTTTTTACTTTGCAAAGCAATATTTTGATTCATTCAATTTAGCTGATTCAAAATAACAATTTTTTGTGGTTTTTTTGTACCAAGGATCGAACTCATGACTTTGTGCTTGCCAGGCAGACGCTTATGCTGCTAAGCTAAATCCCTGGCCCCAAACTAACAGCTATTTTCAGCCTAAGAAATTTTCACTTTTGTGTGGTTTGTAAATTTCAGCAGATCAAGTTCAATTCCTGGTACCAAATAAATTTCAGCAGATCTTGAAGAGTTTATGGTTATGATTGCTGCAACTAAGTTGATAAAACTTGTAAACAAATGTTTACTATATATATCTAACATGTTATAATATAATAAATTTCATAATTTTTGTAATAGTATATATATGTGTGTGTGTGTGTAAATGGTAATTCTGAATATCTCTTCTATGGAAATTCTTAACATGTTGCTACTGTCACACTATGAGTAAGAGAAAAGTACAGTACAAATAACTTTTAGAAAGAGATTTTTTTAAATAATAATACTGGGGATTGGTCCCATGTATAAATTTTTTATTTTGAAATGAGTTCTCACCAGGTTGAGCAGGCTAGTTTCAAAACTGTGATCCTCTTGCCTTGGTCTCCCAGATAGCTGGGATTATAGGCATATACTTTTTAAAAACTAAAGGTATATGTGTTGGAAAATTTTAACTGACTTTGTTTAATAGAAGTTTAATCATTTATATATTTTTTTTCTCTGAAGGAAAATCGTATTACATTCCAGATGTGATATTTATGGTAGTTACATATTTCTCAGTACAGGAGTGTTAAGTTCAGTAAACTATTGAAATATTTTATGTGGCATAGACACAGTCATAGGGTGACCTCTAATTTTAGAACAGTTACATTAACAAACGTTGCAGTTATTTTGGGGAGTAACTGAAGACTCTTGTGTGAGAGTGTTCATGTGGTAGTTATATTTCCATGTTATTTTTAAAAATTGAACAGTAGGGGCCAAGGATTTAGCCCAGTGACACAAGGGCCTGCCTGGCAAGCACAAGGTCATCAATTCAATCCTTGGTACAAAAAAAAAAAAAAAAAGAAAAATTGAACGATATTTTTGAAAACCATTGGAAAGGCAGAAATTTTGAGAGGTGCTACTGGGCTATCTTGATTTTATTAGCAACTGAGAAGTTTAGTATGAAGTTTAGTAGAATTCTTTGAAATACTTGTAGTTATTTTGATTATTTTCTTATATTGTAGTTTTAACTTTTCATTTAAGATGTATATAATTAAAACTTTACCCTTGGAGCTAATTCATCTACAGCTAGTAATTATTGGAATAATTATACGTGTGTTTATTTAGACATCTTTTTAGTTATAATTCTGAACTCTTCAATTTTTTTGTTTTGTTTTTTGAAACAAGTTGTTGCTATATATAGTTCAGGCTGACCTTGAACTCAATATGTCACGGGCCTCAAACCCTGGCCTCAAATTTAAGGGGATCCTGCTGTCTCCTCAGATTTATGAGTGTTGAGGTCACAAGGATGTGCCACCATGCCTGACTTTTGGCTTTTATATTATAACAAAATGAAAATTTATTTGGGAAGGGATGCTGGGTTCTTTTTTTCTTTTTTCTTTCTCTCTCTCTCTCTCTCTCTCTCTGTCTCTCTGTCTCTCTCTCTCTCTCTCTCTTTTTTTTTGGTACTGCGAATTTAACTCAAAGCCCTGTGTCTTCCAGGCAGATACTGTGCTGCTGGTGCACTCTCGCTTCCTTTTTTTCTTTCTTTTTTCCTTTTTGCTCCCTCTGCCCCTCTCTCTGTCTGTCTTTCTGTGTGTCTTTCTACTCTTACGAGTCATGTGTCTTTCATAGTGTTTCTGTATATGTGGTTTCTTTTTCTTCTGTCCATTTTCTGCCTGTTTATCCTCCTGTCATCTCATAATATTTTTAATGAAGATGATGGAATGGAAAGTGACTGGCAAAACTGGTTGTAAACTACATCCTGTGTTCCACTAAACTCATTGTTTCTTATGATATACCTATTTAACAAAGTTAAGCTTGTAAGCATAACACAGTAGCTAGTGAATTTTTGGTAGAAAATGCTTAGAAAAATTTGTAATACTCTGTCTTTCCCCATTGGTTGGAAATCTCATAAGCATGGCACAATATTTTGATGTATGGATATAGAAAGAAAAAAATTTTTTACAGTAATTTGTCACGGTGACAGGCTTTAGTTGATAAGTAGTTAGAAATTATTATAGAAGTCACTTTTTGTCATGATTAGAGATTATTTTTCAAAACAGTGATTTTGAAGGGAAGCTGATAGTTATTTTGAGTTAAACTTTTACAAGTACTTTATATTGTGGAATGCTGCTGAAACAAACAGTAAGAAACAGTAAGAATTGTACAGCAGCAAACTGTTAATTTATTAGCACTCATTTAAATATCCACTATCAGTTTAATGCCCATTGATGCTAAGCCATAGTTTAAATGTGGTTATTAAAGTCTGCATATTTTCATAAAAATTCTATTATTATTGTTATTTTTTTAATTGGTACCGGGGATTGAACTCACGACCACGCGCTTGCAAGGCAGGCGCTTACGCCGCTGAGCTAACCCAGCCCCGATTTTCATAAAAATTCTATAAGCATTTTATAAAGAAGAAACAAAAACTTAGGCTAAACTTATTAACATAATTTGTATGGCAGAATGAACAGGAATTTAAATGTAGATCATACTCTATCATGTTTAAGCCTCATAGTTTTTTTTATTTTTTATGTTTTTTTTTTTTTGGTACTAGGGATCAAACACATGACCTTGCACTTGCCAGGCTGGTGCTTATGCTGCTGAGCTAAATCCCCAGCCCCTAGTTTTCTTATTTTTAGTTTAGATTTTTTTCAAGGTAGGAAACAAATTTCTAGGTAGAGTTGTATGCATGTTTAATTTATATGACTAGTAGCTACATTGATTTATCAATAAAATTTAGTGAAAAAATCTGTAAATAGCCATCTAGAATTGTTTTTAGAAGTTAAAGATAAAAGTAGAGAAATTTATATTTTTTAATGTTTAAGTGTTTTCTAAAAATTAGATATTGGCCGGGGATTTAGCTCAGTGGCTTAAGCGCCTGCCTGGCAAGCGTGAGGTCATGAGTTCAATCCCCGGTACCCAAAAAAAAAAAAAAAAAAAAATAGATATTGATGTAATTGATGTTTCAGCTACTTTTTTTTTTGGAGACAGGGTCTCACCATGTAGTTCAGGTGGCCTTCAACCTGTGTAACCCAGGCTGGCCTCTAGCACACTGTGATCCTCCTGCCTCAGCCTCTCACGTGTTAGAATTACAAGTGTGAGCCACCACACCCAGTAGCAACGTTTTTGAATTTGGTTATATACGTAGTTTTAATGTTTACATTTTAATGCTTTTGGATTTTAATTTACATTTGAGATGTGTAGTATCTAGTGGTTTTTTTTCAAGGTAGGAACCAAGCTAGCAGGTTTTTTTGTTCTTTTGCTTTTTGTTGTTTTGGGGTTTTTTTTGAGATGAGGTTTCACAATGTAATTCAGGCTGACCCTCAACCTATGTAACCCCAGGCTAGCTTTGAACTCACAGTGATTGTCCTGCCTTAGCCTCCCATGTGCTGGGAATACAAGTGTGTGCCACCATAACCAGTCTTAGTAAAAGAATTGTTAAATTATATAAGGTAGGTTTTTTAAAATTTATAATTAATTTTAATGCAGTATTTCCTAAAATAGAGCACACTATTTGTGTTTTTTAAAAATAGTTACTTGGGGCCAAGGATTTAGCTCAGTAGCATAAATGACTGCCTGGCAAATACGAGGTTGTGAGTTTGATTGCCGGTACCAAAAAAAAAAAAAATGTTCGCTTATTACTAAACTGTGCTAGCAGTAAATGTCATGGACATTACATTAGTTTTTAGAATTTCTGAAGAACTAAATTTTTTTTATGTGTGGTAAGGAGCATCCTTTTCCTTTTGTGACATTTTACATTTTTCAAAGTTAACAATACAGGATGTAGTTATTAAGTTTTGCTTTACAAATACTATATTGAATTGAATAATTAGATTCTTATAAGAAATAGCATGAGGCAGAGACCAGCAGAGACTACCAAGCTGGTGTACAGGCAACATGGTGTAGAATTTACTGTGCCTGGGTATAAGCAGACAGAGGGTGAAAAGGCCATCTGTAGGGAGCAAAGAGCAAAGAAGAAGGACTTTTTAAATAGGACTTGAAAGAAGGCAAGGGACGTTTGGTAGGACGCTCTTAGTTAGTAAATCTCAGTGGGCAAAGTCCTTGAGGTGTCTGGTGTGAGTGTCTGGGTATCTTCAGGTGACTGAGTGCTTTGGCAGATTCCATGCTCAGTATTACCTCTTTTACAACACCCTACAATTGCTGAGACCACTGGTGCTGAGCTGAGAATACTTCAGCTGGCAGGCAAGTTGAGTACTGGGAGAGTCATATCTGAATTGAGCCTTGCAGTTCTGTAAGGAAGATCTCTAAGGACAGAATAAACAATTCTTTGGGTTGTTTGTTTTTGTTTTTTTGAGACAGAATCTTTTTTTTAAAATTTTATTTTAAAGAGAATAAAACAAAAGAGGGCAGAACAGAGCAGATCAGAACAGGACAACATAGGCAACACAGTACTTTACATTAAGACAACCGGACATTAACAGTAGCTATCACAATATCTCTTTCTCTGCTATAGTTGAGAGACAGAATCTTGATATGCAGTACAGGATGGCCTTGAATTCACTATTTAGCCCAGGCTGGCTTCAGACTGGCAGCAGTCCTCCTGCCTCTGCCTCTTAGAGTGTTGGAATTACACGTGTGTGCCACCACACCCAGCTGAATAATTATTACTAGGGTTTGCCTATTTTTTTTTGTATTTGTTTTATTTTGTTCAATTTAAAAAGTTAAAGAATTGGGTCTTGTTTGGTTTTTCTTAAATCATGATATAGTGGAAAGAACACATTCTTCATTGTTAAAGAGGCAAGCAATCTGAGTTCTAACTCCATTTGTATTTATATTCTGAGGTAAATGCCCATTATGGCTTAGATGTAGATGTTACCCCTGAAGCCTCATGCAGTCATAGATGGGGCTTTTCAGAGGTGGCTGGATCTAGGGTGTGTGCATCTTGGATCAAGGATGTGATGCTGGGATTGATTCATGGTGTGAGGGTAGAATTAAACGTGCCCTACCTGGGGTGTGAGTGTGGATATGAGACAAAAAAAGTGTTGCTGCTTGTCACTTGTTGCTTGTTGCTTACTGCCTTTTGCCTTCTGCCTGCCATGAGCTGTTTCTCCTCTGCGATGCCCCTCTGCCATGGTATCCTGTCCTGGAGCCAACCAACATTGAACTGAAACCTCTACAAACTGTGAGCTAAATAAACCTTTCTTCCTTTAACTTTGGATGTAGGGTAGTTTGTCTCAGCAACAACAACAACAACAACAACAACAACAACAAAAGACAGCGCCTTAGTATGTGCTTTGGAATACCTTCTCTTGCCTTTTCAGGAGTCCTAACTTACTGTCAGTTCTCTGTGTAGCCTAAACCTGATAAGTCTCTCACTTCTAAATTTCCTTCTTACTTAGGCATGGTTCATTTATCTCAAGAACCGTTTAATGGGGCCAGGGATTTAGTTCAGCACCTTAAGCACCTGCCTGGCAAGCAAAAGGTCATGAGTTTGATCCCTGCTACCAAAAAAAAGAAAAAGAAAAATCTACACCTGTTTGCCTTTCCCTCACCTCTCACTGATAATATTGAATGCACTCTGTTTTAGATTCTGTCCTTATCATTCTACTGAATTCATTTCTGAGATCTATACAACATCCTTTTGTATTGAACATCATTCACTGCATATCTTGTTTAACACAGCCATTTGAATTTTGAAGAGTTTTTCCCTAAAATACTGTCCCTTGGCTTCCTTGACATGATTTTTGTTCATCTCTGGTTATTTCTTAGTCTCCTTTGTTACCTTTTTTGGAGTTTGAACCTTGCCATTTCTGAAAGTTTCTTCTAAACAGTCTCTTCTTAGTTTTCTCCCATGTGATCTCATTTTTTGTTTGGACATAGTAGTCTTTCCCACTTTAATGCCTGCCAACCTTTAATTTTTTATTTACAGAGTACCTAGTTATAAATTTATATGTACATATGTAATTGAAATTTGTATATGTTTGTATGTGCCTAACACACATACATGCATACACACACACACAACACACACACACAATTTACTCCTTGCTTAAACTATATAATCTATTGCCTTCTTCCAAGACTCTTTCATGCACCAGTCTTCATTTATAACATTCCATCTATATTGGTCTGCTTTGTTTTTTCTTTAAACATGCTCGTCCATGCTTTAAGTACTGGTTGTATTCCTTCCTTGAAATGTTATTGTCTTCCAGTATGTAGAGTTTTCTTGATGTTCAGATTGCACTTGAAATGTCACCTCCCTAGAGAGACCTTTATCAATTATTCCAGAGTAAAATAGTTGCATGCCTGTCATTTTTACATTGTCCTGTTGTCATTATACTTAGAATTTGAATGTGCTTATAATTGATTTTCTGAGAGTCTTCTTGAAGTAGAATGTAAGATTCATGAGAACTTCTTTTGTTCATAACTATGTCCACAAAAGCCTAAACCACTACCTCTGTTTAATACTGTAGGAGTTCATTAAACAGTGGTTGAGTGATTTTGTGCCCACTGCTTACATTAATGGTATTTTGCCACCGTATATGTCATCTTTGATCTGTCATCTGAACTTACCTATATATCTATCATTTCCTCTTTTAAGATTAAAAGTTTCAAATAAAGCTATGATCTCTCTAAGTTTAGATCTCCAGGATTTCTGTCACAGATTATGGAGCTACCATCCAGACGTTTGTGCAGGCTAGATACTTGAGAATCTTCTTTGTGGCTTCCTTTCCCCTGCATATTCAAACCCTCAACTGGGTACCATGGATTTTACCACCTGAATATCTTAAATCTCTCTAATTTTAAATTGCCAGTATGTAATTAGTACTGAGGTCAGGAAATTCAGTACTATCGGTACCTCTGAAAGCCATCATACCTTCTCTGTAAGAGAGTGATTTTTTTGAAATATGATGGGTCTTAAAAGTTTCACTGGCTTCCCACTGTCCCTACGATAAGGACTAACAATCGTTCTGTGATTTTAAGATCTAGTGATGTTACCCTGCTTTCCTGTCCGACTTCATGTTTTCTTTTTCTTTTTTGTTTTTGGTACCAGGGATTGAACTCATGACACCGTGCTTGCCAGGCAGGTGCTTATGCTGCTGAGCTAAATCCCCAGTCTCAACTTCATGTTTTATTACTCTTCACTTTCTGTATTTCATAGCTGGGCATCATAGCTCAATTCTTTTAATGTGCTGTATTACTTTTTTGTGCATATATCCTTTTGTATATTTTGTTCAGACTTGAAAGCCTCTTTTGGGCTTACTAGGGATGAGGCCCTTCTATGCTCTCATGTACCTTTATTCGTTTGTAAAGTGATTTATTTTCCCCCGTTATTTTTAAGCTCCATGAGCCAGTGTTTTTTGTTTTTTGTTTTTACCAGTTTTGCTCACCATTGCATGGTTGTCAGCTAGCATAGTAACTGGGAAAGTGGTATTCAGTATTCATATGGTGAGAGAGAGTGAGTTATTCTAGTTTGTTTTGTTCTGACTTCTGCCCTCCCAAATTCGTGTGTTTAACTCCTAGCCTCCAGTACCTAGAGTGTGATGCCTGTATTTTGAAATAGTATAATTAAGATAAAATAAAGGTATATGGGGGCTCTAATCCAATGAGTGATATGTTTATAAAAGAGGAGGTTAAGACATTGTCAAAGGAATTGCCATGTGAAGACACTGGAGGAGGATTCCCCTTTACAAGCCAAAGAGGGACTTTGGAAGAAACCAGCTTTGCTGACATCTTAATCCTGGACTTCTAATCTGTAGAACTATGAGAAAATAAATTTCTGTGTTTAAGCCACTCTGTCTGATACTTTGAAATGGCCTTCTGTGGTTTGAATGTAAAAGGTTGACTGAAAAGTTTTGTGTGTTGGAATCCTACTCCCCAAGTTCATATGTTAGTGGTATTTGGATGTGTTTCCTATAGAAGCTAATTGGAATTAGATAAAAGTCATAAGAGTAGGGCTCCCTAATGTTACTAGTGGCTTTATAAAAAGAGAAAGAGACCTAGGGCTGCCATGCTTGCTTTGTCTTGTCATGCAGTGCCCTCTGCCGTGTTATGATGATGCAGTAGGATGGTAAGATAGCCAGATGTCAGTGCCATTGTTTTCTTGGACTGACCTGTAAAGCAAATAAACTTCAATTCTTTATAAATTGTCCTATCTTATATATCTTCTTATAGTAACAAAAACTGGATGTGGTGGTGCATGCTTGTCTGTAATCTCAGTATTCGGGAGGCAAAGGCAGGAGGCTTGCTGGGAGTTCAAGGGCAGTCTAAACTACAATAGTGAGACCTCACAAAAGAAAAAAAAAAACTAACAAAAAAGTAAGATTCAGTCCTAGCAAACTATTGCAGCATTTTGGTACTAGTAACTGAGGTGCTGCTGTAACAAAATTCCTAAAAAATGTGAATGAAAATGGTTTTAGAACAAGATAATAGTGGAAAAAAGCCTCAATTGCCTTGAACAGGATATTGATCAAAATATGGATCTAAAAAGTATAGTTGTTGAAAGTGATACTGATAAGGGTTTAGAAATGAAAGAGGGAAATGTAGAGAAAGCTCTTTGTGTTTGTGGTGGAAGTCATGATGTTAGAAACACAAATGTTAAAGGTACTTCTGGTGAGGTCCCAAACAAAAAAGAGCAATATGTTACTGTAATTTGGGAGAAAGGCAATCTTTATCATGCTATAGCAAAAATAGGCACATTATGTTCTAATGTTTTGAGAACAGTAGGTGAATTTAAAAATGATGGATATTCAGCCAAAATTTTAAGGAAATTATTTAAAGGTGTGGCCTGATTTCTCTTTGCTGCTTATAGTAAAATGTGATAGAAGAAAGATACAGAATTGCTGCACCCTAAGAACCAGAATTTGAGGATTTAGAAATTTTTCAGTCTGCTAGAAAGCATGTCAGGAGAAAAAATCAAGATTGTTGCTAGATAACCATTTACCTAGAGATAACCAGTGTGTGATTTGTGGATCTAGTCTGCCATCTTGGCCGAAAGTAGCATAAGCCAGGGACAGAGATGGGATTACATACAATAGAAATGCTGCCAACTGGAACTGAAGTCTAGAGGTCAACAGGTATGCTACTTCAGCCACAGGATGAGCAGGCCAAGACACCAGGATTCGGAGCTGCTGCTGCCTAAGGGTGTTGTGTGTCGGGGGAGTAGATGGGGTGGGGACAGGTTACCACACTGCTAAACCCAGAAGGCAGGGCTGCCATATACCCCATCCCACCCAGACCCCTGTCAGCCCAGAAGATATAGCATGGAACCTAAGAGGATTATTTTTGAGACTTAAATGGAATTGGCTTTGCTAGGTTTCAAATCCCCTTGGAACTTAATTGCTCCTTTCTTATTTCTGGCTTTTCTTCTTACGGGAATGTGTATAATGTGTGTACTCCAATTTGGAGGCCAATACCTTATCTGTAGAAGAATTTTGTCTCAGGATCAATCTTGAGTCTATTCATATTTTATTTATTTTTGAGGTTAAGAGCAGAAATATTTATTGAGAGAAAGAAAGCTTCTGTCTGAAAGAGAGACAGAAGGGGTCCGGAGCAGGTTGCCCTTCATATCTTATTTAAATGAAATTTAGATGAGATTTTGGATTTAAAGTTGATGTTAGAATGGAGTTAAGACTTGGGGTTATTGGGTTGGAGTGCATGTATTTTGCATATAAGACATAAATTATGGGCAGATTCTAGAGGGTCATGTGCCACATTGTGTTCAGCCCCTAGATTCATGTGTTAAAATCCTAACATTTAGTACCTAGAATTTGTTTTTGAAGAGGGATTTTGTCTTTTTGACAAGAGAGGATTTTACTATGCAGTTCAGGTTGACTGTGAATTCACTTTGTCATCCAGGCTGGCCTCAAATTCACAGGGTAAAATGCTATCAAACAGCATCACATTCTACAAAAATATCTTTCATGAGTCATTCCCTATAAAAACTTTGTTCTAGGAAATTGTCACAGCCATCCAAAAATTCAGTATCTGCCCACCTGGTCAGTAGCTTAACACTTGGTCAGAACCACCCAACTCCCCATAGCAAAAAGAGTAAGACTTGAAGTCTCGGGTGATTATTGACATTTTTTTAAAGCAATAAAGTATTTTAAAATTACATACATTTTAAAGTCGTGTTTTCTTAAAATGACAGTGTAGCATAAACATAATACACTAGTACACTAGCAGAGTATAAACATACCAAAATATTTGTGTGTAAGGCCAGAGACATTGCTCAGTGGCACAGCGCATGCATGGCAAGTGTGAGGTCCTGAAATCGATTCCCAGCACCAAATATATGTATATGTATATGTATATGTGTATGTATATGTATATAATATATATATATACATACCAACTATATACATATATATATACATATATGTATATAGTTGGTATGTATATATATATATATATAAAACTCACTTTATTGTGATGGTTTCAAACCAAACCTGCAGTATTTCCCTGATATGCCTGTAGTGAGTTGTTTGACACTTGGAGATATTCACATAATTGAGTTCTGTGGTTTCAGACTGTTTTTGAGAATCTCAGGGGTGATTGTGGCAGGTAGGGAGTGACAGACCTCTACTTTAGTACAGAATTTGAAGTTAAATTGCCATTTTGAGTACAACTTGCAGTGACTTAATTTTCTGAGGCTTGCTCTTAATTAAATGAGAAGGCTTTAAAACAAAACAAGTAATCGATTTATTTAAAACAGTTGCCATAGTCATCTGCACTGGGGACTTCAACCTCCACTGGCTCAATACTGTTGGAAGTAATCTGTGTAACAATCTCAGAAGGACTATGCAAGTCAATTAGTTGTTCATAAATTTTTATCTGGAAATGATCCCACATTTTAGAACCCTTACCACAAGAGGCTTTTGTTTTGTTTTGTTTTTGGGGTTTTTGGTAATGATAACTAAGATCCTAGTAAGCATGGAAATGGGTCCTTTTACTTTGAAATTCTTTTCCTTGGAGCCTCTGAGCAAGTGAGAAGACATTAATCTATATGATAGAGTTGTTGGGTGGACAAACAAGGCAAGTATATTAGAGGTTTGTCTGAAATAGTTTTTAGTTTAGATTTGAAGTGCTGTAGTTTCAATTGCCTTTTTATTATTTTTTAATTTGGGGGGATGCTTGGGATTGAACCCAGAACTCTGCAACACACTAGCTACATCCCTAGTCCTTTTTTATTTTGAGATGTTCTTGCTAAATTGCCCAGTCTGACTGATCTTGAACTCTGTGTCTTCCTACTTCAGCCTCTGGAGTAATTGGGATCGTAAGCAAGAGCCACCTCACCTAGCTTTGACTAACTTTTCATGTTGACTGCTTTCAACATACACTAAATGTGGGCAGAGAAAGAAAGAAAATGATTGATTTTTGTCCTAGTTAGAAATGTTGGGAGCTGGGGTTGTAGCTCAGTGGTATAGCACTTACCTGGCAAGTGCATGGTCTTGGGCTTGATTCCCAGAAAACAAAAAAAACAAAACAAACAAGAAATGTTGTAGGAAGTCTAGAGAGAAAAAGGAAGTTTAGTCCTTGGTTATTAAGCTTATCAAAAGATATGCATACCTATTTTAGCATAGGCAGAGTTAACCTATGGAATTCCACAAAACAACTATTGATATACCTTTTTATCATGAAAACTGGTATTTTTTTCACCTATGTTAGATGGACTGTTGGTATGATACAGTCAAATTAATGCTCCTATTATACTAATTTAGTAGGGTTAGTTTCACAGAACAGTATATTAAGCAGAAATTACAAAGTCATTTCTTAAAAAGAAAACAAGGATTTTCTGCTGCTTTAAAGTTATGTTTACAGAAGGTAGCAAACCTTTTCTCCCATCTCTTATTTTTGATGGAAACATTGTTTCCTTTATTTTTTATGCAGTGTTCTGTGTAATGTTCCTGTGATAAGTGGTATCAGCCTGTCTGTGGTGAGACTGTTAATTGCAGTTTCCACTCTTATGAAATGAGTCATTCAAGGTGGGAACATCAATTTGAGTGATGTGTTTATGATAGAGTTAAGGAAGTGACACAGTCACAAGATTCACTAGGCAAAGGAAGAGAGAACATAGTCTTTAAAAAATATAGTAATATATCTTAAAAATATTATAAACTCTGAGATGATTTCTGTATAATTGTTACTGCATTTTTAAAAGAATAATATACCTTGTTTGTGACTTATTTCCTAGGTTTTCTCTTCCACCGAAGTAAAAGAAATTATATTTAGAGGGCCGAGGATTTAGCTCAGCAGCATAAGTGCCTGCCTGGCAAGGGCGAGGTCATGAGTTTGATCACTGGTACCAAAAAAAAAAAAAAAAATTATATTTAGAAACCATATGTAGAACTGTGACCTTATTTGTAGGCAGGATATATAGCATTGAGTAGAGAAAGACAGTTAAAAAGAAAAGCAGTTCATCAATTTTTAGTCACTGAGACTTTTTTTTTGGTACCAGGAATTGAACTTACAACTTTGTGCTTTCCAGGCAGGCACTTACACCATTGCCCTTGTCATTGAGACTTTTTAAGAAACATATAATTCAGTTGCCATAGTACAGAATAGATGTGAAATTTCCAAAAAAGGTCTTCCTCATTCCCACTTTTCCTGTTTTTCTACTGGGAATTGAACCTAGGGACTTACGCGTACTAGGCCTAGGGATATAGCTCAACGGCACAGCACCTGCCTGGTATGCGCAAAGTCGTGAGTTTGATTCCTGGCACAAAAACAAACAAACAAAATCCCACCTCCCTGGCATGTTAATATGCTCTACTACTGAGCTGCATCTCCAGTTCCAAAACAGAAGTGCCACATGATTTCAACTTTTTGGAATGGGCGAGACAGCTATGCTGAAGGCCCAGAAATCCTGGTAGATCTTTTGGGCTCCAGCTGAGGTGGACCTCTTGCCCAAGGCAGCCAGCAGTAAACAGAGATCCTAACTAAAAGTGTTAGAAAGCACCAAAGGTTTTGGTTAAGAAGCATAAGTTCAGTGAACAAATAAGAGCCCATGGTAAACAGGACATAAAAACAGCCAGAGGCCAGAAACTAAAATGGAACTACGCAGAGCTGGACAGAAGGGTGACATCAGGCTGTTGCTATGAATGGTGTGGGGATGTTGAAGGCTTACTTTACTGCCTGTTAGCTATATGGTTCTTGGAGAAAGGTGTAGAGTTGCACTAGAAACTTCTTGTTTGCCCTCCCTACATGTGGGTTTTATCTTCTTGAAAGATATGGAGCTTGGTCATAGTTGTGGTAGGGCCTGTGTTTAGGAGAACATTGCCTTGAGAAAGATTCCTCAATTTACTCTCAGTTTGTCATGGCTTAGCCAAGGTATAGAGATTGGGACACATGTAGGCCAAAAGTAGTATAAAGAACATGGTAGGTATAAATTGAAATTAATCACTATGTATTACAAACATGTACTTATAAAACTTTTTTAAGAATTGGAATTGAGGTTTAAAAGTATTGACTAAATAGGTCATGGAAGAAGCCTGACATTTCACAGACACAAGAACATGGGAAATATTAGGAATAAAGCTTCTTGGCATTGTCTTGTCCAGTGTATATCAGAATGCTTGTTCCTTCTCAGGGTATCTTGAGACAATTTATGTAGTGTTATAAAACAGAAGTGCGAAGTGGTGTAGGGAAGTAATAGGTAGAAGCCATAGTTACTGGGAATGGAATGCTGTTTTCTGGTTAGAGGAATATGGTTGAAAAATATGAAACAGTAGTAAGAAGAGGTAGTAAAATTATTGTCTATGTAAATGTCTAGTAGTGAAGTTTACTTTCCCATTAACTTTTATTTTATTTTATTTTATTTTATTTTATTTTATTTTATTGTGGTAGTGGGAATGGAATTCAGGAGCTTATGCTTGCCAGGCAGGCGCTATGCCACTGAGTTATATCTCCAGCCCTCCCATCAATCTTTTTAATTTTTTGGTACTTTGAGTCAAACCTAGCACCTTGTGCTTGCCAGGCATACACCGTGCCACTGAGCTGTATCCCTGATCCTTCCATTAACTTTAATGGATTCGTGGTCAATATGTAGAGTAAAATGTGGAGGGCTGGATTCAGGGAAGGCTTCCTAGAGGAGTTATTTCCCTCACCTTGTCTAAAAATAGGATTTAGGGCTGGAGATGTAGCAAGGGTAGAAGCAGCAATTAGGCAGCTCTTGACAGTAATTCAGACAAGATGATCTTGACTTCATTTAGGAGGTGGATATATAAGAAATAGTTGACAAGCTAACAGAGTTTACTGAATTGATCAAATAATGGTATGAAAAACAAGGAATTGTAGTATACTAAGATTTAATGTATCATGGGAGGAGCACTTTGGAAAGTAAAACAGCATAGATATTTAACTTTGGGTGTTAATACTCTCCAGACATCCAAATGGATATATGAAGTATATAATCTGTTCATAGTTCAGAAAGAAAAAGTGTAGCCTGGAAATAGTAATTTAGGTATATGAGGGTAAGGACATGCTTTTGATAGTTTGTTGCAGCATGTGTGCTGTATGGTGTAATAAGAGACAACTCCAAGCATCAGCGTTTCTTGACTTTTCCACTTTATTACATACAGAAAGCAATATCTGTAGAATATGCAAGTAGGCAATGAGACTTTTTTCTAAGAGTACTATTATGAGGGTTCAGGGAGTTCTACCTGTCGTCAGCTCCCCTAGATAGTATTGTCTGCCACCCATTCAAAGCATCACCAAACACTAATTGGGAAGCTCTGCTCTAGAAAAGTAGTTGGACCAAAACTGAGAACATTGGAACACAGTCTTTGTAAACTTAGGCTTTGCCTCGAAGATAGCAAGAATCATCAAAGAGTTTTAGCAAAAGTGTGACCTAGTCACATTTGTTTTACATAATACTTCTGAGGCTAGTGAAGAAAAAAATGTCCAGTTCATTTTAGTCTGATAGTTTAGTAAAAGACAATAAAAATAAATTATTATAATAAAATTTTTAAATATAAGCCAACTTTTATTAAATTCAACAGACATAAAAATTATTTACAGTCTCAATGTCAATATTTGTCTTGTAGGTGAGTAGTAAACCATTCATGAACTGGGACCTGTGTGGAAGATGCTGAGTAGCACTGTTTGATGTTGAGCATAGAGTTACAATAGCAGGAGAAAACATCTATAAGCAGTGTTATTTGGGAGGACACCAAACATTTTTAGGTTTGTTGAATAATTTGTTCCCAGATAGCCTCATCTTGGTCTAGCATAGTTTATGTTTAGCCATTTCTTGTTTGATCAGGTTTGATTATTTATTGTAATTTAGTGGTGACCAGAGAGTTACAAAGTATTTGGGATGAGATTTCCCTGGATGGAATGACCTCTGTTGCCTGGTTTTTCAGATCATGTGACCAAATCAGCTAAGTTATTTCAGCTGTCCTTTATATAGAAGAGTCTAACCATTTTGAACCATGGGAGCCTCTCTGAATTGGCTAAGCCAAGCTGAGAGGTGTGGTTAGCCCTTCTCCACAGCTAGTGCATGAAACTATGCTGGTTCTGGTAGAGCCAGAGTTCCTTGGTTCTGGCTTTTGTTCTTGGTTTCTCCTCATAGAAAGCATCAGCATTTAAGATGGATTCTCCTAATTCATATTCCTATCTCTGTAGTTTGGAAGACTTAGACATTGCTTAAAATGGATATACTGATTTGTCTGGAATATCAGGTTACCAAGTATGTCATTTAGTCAAACTCCTGTTTTTCTTAATTAAAAAGACTTTGTCTTCAGGGAGCTGGAGTTAGGGTTAGGTATGGACTCTTCACCCTACCTCTCCCTAACCTTACTTACCCAAACATGAGCAGGTCTGTCATGTCCTAGGCAAGAATAATGTGAAGATAATATCAGTTTGGAGCCTGTATTCTTATGTAGCTGCCAGATTTAGGGGTTCTGATTTGAGTTGGGAGTGAAGAGTCATTAAAAGATGGTTTTTGAGTATGCCATTGAAATTTAGAATTTGTTGGCATATCAGCTGACTAACCTACTTTTTGACACAGTCAACAGGTGTCTGACTCTTCACCAGGGCAGTCATTAGTCATTAAAAAAACCAGAGGTTGAGTGGGCATGTGGTGCACACTTGTAAACCCAACATTCTGGGAAACTGAGGCAGAAGGTGAGCCCAACCTGGGCAAATTAGTGAGATTGTTGTCTGAAAATCAAAAAGGATTGAGAGGGCAGAGGGCAGGCACTATTTGCCAAAAAGTAAGGAGAATTTCAATATTTTAGTGGACTTTGGGGCCACAAAGGAATACTGGAATCTTGAAGTATCAATTGCAGTTTATGTGTATGTATAAGAGTTGTGTATTTTTTCTAGTTTTCTTCTCATTCTTTTATGGAATGCATACTATAATTAAAAATACAGTGAAGTTTTAAAATGTATTACAGTAAAAGACACATTGTCCCGATTTAGCCTCTGTCAAAATACCTCCCCTCACTTTGAACACATAGATCCCATCATTTTTGCCAATTTCTGAAGCAGCTCTGAAAGTTCTCTTTCATGACAATCTTTGCTTACACTGTCATGGCTGCCCTGTTGTCCAGAATTGATTCAAAGCAGAATTATTTCATAATCATTTTGACTTTAGCCTACCTTTCATTGAATAGCACTTGGCAGTAGCATTCACTGTGATTTTTGATCATGTCTTGTAAAGGTACAATAGAAGACTTCCAGAACTGCTACAGAAAGTAAGAATGATGGGGTAAGTGTTTGAAGCAGAGGGAGTATTTTGAGAGACATGAATTGCAATGTGTCATTTACTGTAATAATTTTTTTGGCTTTCCTTTTTTTGGTCAGTGTCTCGCTGTGTAATTTAGGCTGGTCTTAAACTCACTTTGTAGCCCAGGCTGGCCTTGAACTCTTGTTGATTCTCCTGCTTCAGCCTCATGAGTGCTGGGATTACAGGTATGTGCCGCGCTCTGCCTACAATAGATTTTTAAAAAAACACATCATATATTTTGATCACTCCTTGTAGGTAGAATGCCTGAGAGACTCTGACACAGCAGTGCCTAGCACTGTATAGGTAAATAATGCTTCCCTCACCTCTGCTGTTGCCTAGAAACAATTGATCAGAACTTATCCATCATCTTTTCTTTCCTGGTATACCCAGGACTCACTTGTACAAATTGAATTAACAATAGATGTGTCTCAAAGCTGCCAGTTTTAGGGACAAGTCTGAAAACTTGCAGAATTGATGGGATCAGAGGAATCTGACTGATATTCTGGCCAGGTAGGTTAGTGATAAAACTTAGGTCTTGGATTCCACAACTTGAGCAGGGTGTTCTGCTTGGGGAAGTTAGTAGTGGAAAGCTGCAGAAAGTCTTTAGAGAAGTTGGAAAAGCAGTTTCATTGATTTCAAGGACTAGGAGGTGGAAGGTTCTAAAAGGGAGTGAAAGAACAGTCTTAGAAGATGGAAAGTACAGACCTTTGAGGCAAACAGTTCAAAGAATCTGTGTCATCTTTTTCAGCAGCTTAATGCTTAATGTAGTGCATCTGTTTAAAGGTAGAGGCTTCAAGGAAATATCGATGAATGCAGAGATGGTTTTTATTTGGTTAAACTTTTTGTAGGAAGTTAATAGAAAGTATGTAAGAAATGAGAAACTCTAAGGTAAGACCTTAGGAAGCATAGCAGAATATCTTTTGTAACTAGTCTAATGCAAGAACTGAAGGAGAAAGAGAATGTGGAGGAGTTTCAAGCAGTAAAAATTGAACAGAGTTAAGTTCAAGTACATTAGATAACAAGTAGGCTAGCTGAAGGTGAAAGACTAAAACACTGCTTTTTAAGGGTAGCAAATAAAGCCAGTATAGTGAACAGAGTGCTGCTGTCACAATAAAAAATTAGGGTCATTGTTCTTGGTATGTTACAGTTTTGTAGTGTTTTGCAAGTTACTGTCCTAGACCATTACATTGCATATAAAGATATGTTTTTCATTTCTCCTGTGAATAAGGTGAAAGTTACTAAAATCGTATGTATGGATACTCTGGAGTCTGTAAAAAAAAAAAAAAATTACCGTAAATTACTTTGACAGTATTTAAAAGGCTTTTAAAAAATGGGGTGCTAGCGCTAAAGGGGATACATAGGATATCGCATTCAAATTTTATAGCTAAGGAAAGTCCAAACCAGTTAAATAATTTACCTTTTATAGTCAGTGAAAGGGTGAGAACTGAGTACACTTGGGACTCCTTTCAGTCATTTCTTTCCTTATTCCAAAAATTTTCACTATAATATAACATTAGTTTGTAGTGTTCAATAGTTCTTCAGTAAGTCTGAAACCTTGTCAGTTGTCAAATTGGGTACACAGGAAAATTTATGGGAATTCTATGGCAGTTATATGAAGGTTGATTTCCTTCTTAATTTATATATTAAAAATAGCACAAAGTGTGACTATAAAGTTTTAAGTCACTTGATAAAAACTATTGTAATATCAATATGGAGGGGCCATTATTTGAAAAGAAGTTTTGCTGTAATTTGGATGTAGAGAGGCCAGGGACCTCATCCAACTCAGAATACCCAGAAACTAGAGGTCATATAATATTTTGTAAATTATTATGTTAAATGAATATGGTGATACAGATTGTTGCTGAGAACATAGTAAATACAGTAATCATAACTAATTTAAGATACGAATGTACTGTTCATAAGTATGGTTTTCATTACTTTTATGCAAATTAAAACATTATGGGTATGTAGATCAGGAAAGTGTATGATTACCATGTACAAGACCTTGAATTTGACCCCCAGCACTGCAAAATTCAATGTAATAATCTACACATGCATCAAATAAAGCACAGGTAGATAAAAAGGAGTGAAAACTGTACCAAACAAGTTAATCCTTAAAGACAGAAGATAAGTGTGAACGCTGTGAAAAAAAACCAGCTAAGCACGGTAGCATACGGCTGTAATCCAGCTCATTGGGAGGCCACGTAAGAAAGACTCATATTCAAGATGAATGTAGACAGTTTAGAGAGACCTTGTTTCAAAATAAATGTAACAGGGGGTAAGGATGTAGCTCAGTAGTAGAGTGTCCCTGGGTTCAATTCCTAGTAGTTAGGAGAAAAACGCCAAATCTACAGAAGAATGACCTGAATTATTTTTCTTTGGTGGCCATAGACTTGAATCTACCACATTTCAACTTTTTAGAGTTTTTCCTCTGGAGAATTAATTAAAAATGTGGAGTTAAGAACAGTAGCAAAATACAACCTCTCTAGGACCTGGAATTGAGCTACCTGAAGAAAGGAAATAGATCTACGGGAACAAGGAGCAAGTTGACAGGAAACTAGAAGCTATGGAGAAGCTTAAGGAATAGACCACAGTGTGGACAAAACAGGGAGGCAGCCTGGAAAGCTAACCCCAGTTCCTAGGGAGGGACCCTGTCTCTGCTTTAAAAGGTAAGCACAGAGAAGATAGCAGCCCCAGGGAGATACAGCTGACCCAGCTGGCAGCACTAGTGCAAGGAAAGCCTGTACTTAAAACAAAACCATGCAGCATTTTACTCTGAAAATGACTCCGTATGACAGGCTAGAGTTGGAGAAGACATCCAGTGCTGCTCCCACCATGTATCAGAGTGCTTATTTTCAGGAGTCATTTTGTAAAGGGTTGCTTAAGACTTGAGCTGTAGAACAGCTATACTTCCAAGCTTCTGGGGATTAATTTAGCTCAGAGACTGTAGAATACAGCCACAAGAGACAGTCATGGAGAGGGTGGGTATAGGCTGGAAAAAGAAGCTCAGGCCAGGAGCCCTGCCCTCCATAGTGAGAAACCAGGCCATCTTGTGTGGATTTTGGAAGGGGCTGGGTGTAGCATTACATTCAGTGGACTGCCTGGCACCCTGTTCTCCATTGCCTAAGTCCAGCACAGAGCTCAGTCTGTTTGCTTTCATCATCTCCCAGAGTGGTCAGGGATATGCTTCTGCTCGAATGGTTGCCACAGCCTGGCATGAAGGGACAAAGGCACCTCTGAAGCCGCGGGGCACTTGACAAACTCAGGCCCCA
>PVJX010015749.1:0-41887 GCA_004027295.1 Dolichotis patagonum
GCAGAGAGAGAGAGGAAAAGAAAGGAAATTTACAATGGAAAATTACATTTTAGGTAGAGATCTGATAATGTAAAACTGGAATTTAAATCTTTATGGAACATAGACATTTAGCCTGCATTTGTCAGCTAGGAAGGAGTATCCCTATCAATGGATATTTACATAAATGTGATTTGTCTTTTCCATAACTCAAGTTAGGCTTCAGGCCTCCTCCTCTGTGCTCGCAGTACTTTTCTTTCATGTTCTAGAATTCTGTTTATATCTGTCTCATGCGCTAAACTGATTTCCAGCCGAACATGGTGATGCATGCCTGTAACTCCAGCATTCAGGAAGCTGAGGCAGGAGGATTGTCACAAGTTAGAAGCCAGCCTGGGCTACATAGTGAATTTAGGGCCACCCTGGACTACATAAAGAGGCTGTGCTTCAGAAAAATTTAAAAAACAAAGACAAAACAAAACCCTAGATGGATTTCCAGGGGTCTTTTATTTATTGTAATAGACGCAAAACCTAGTCCAGTACCTGAGCCATCAGTGCTTTATAAGCACTTTTATTTAATTAAGTATCAAAATTTAAGAGTTACAGCACATATTTTATATACACATGACCTCTTAAACAGCCAACATTTTCCTTTAGGTCAGAGTCAATTAGTTTTCACGTATGTTGTCATTTAAGATATTAAGTAAGCATAAGAATAGAATCAAAAGTGACTAACTAAAATTAAACAAATTCCCCAAGGCTAATTTTCCTTCTCCGTTCATATAATTCATAAGTAGTTGTAATATGTTTACCCTTACAGTGTCTTTGTATTCAAGTAATTAGAAGGCTTCAAAAATATTTAGTTCCCTATGATATTATATTATTTTTATTATATTATTTTTCTTTATAATTAAATTTTGAGTGAGCCCTTTAGACTTTGGGTATTCAAAGAGCTTTAAATGTTTTTTTAAAATTTTATTTAAAGAGAAAAAACAAAACAAAACAGAATAAAGGGTAGCAACAATATAGAATTCCAAGGAAAAAAGGAAAAGAACAACAACAAAAAATCCTAAGAAATTATTACTTGACAAATTACATACTGACTTCTTGGAAATAGTTGTTCAAATTACAAAGTTAAAACATGTAAAGTAGACATTCAAACAGTGACACTATTAACAGTTCTGCTCCAGGATCTGACATCTTACCCACTGAAACATACATGCAATTATATCAAAAGGGTAGAATTAAACACAACAAAACAGAACAAAGCGGATCACAAGAAAGCAATGTAAGAGACAAAAATTTGAAACTAGACAATCGGAGATATTCACCCTCTATCATATTGACTCTTGTTTTCTTCCAAATAGTTATCCAGATTTCCACATACAGGGAATTCAAATGACACAACCTAGTATGGAATTGATCTGAGCAGGATGAGGAGGGCATTTCAGGTCTTCAAGACCAGACATTAGGGAAGCCAAGAATGGCTGTCATAGTGTCTCTCATTCTCCTCAAAACAGCTGTCCATACCTTCATATGTGTTGAACTTAAACAAGACAAAGCAAGCTAAAATCACTTTGAACAAAAAGTGATAGTTTTGCTGGATTTCAAGAGCTTTAAATGTTAGTAGGAGTGAAAAATTACAAGGCAGGCTCCGCCAGGAATCGCCGAAGCTGCCCTGCCTCGGATGACCGGTAGGTGGCACCATATTCCCAGGAACTGTCTCGCCAACACTACTTTTTTTCTTTTGTATATTTAGAATTCTATACTTTTTCTTATGTATATTCAAAACTCCTACAATGTAGAACGCAGGATAAACAAAAATCTATTTATTCCATCGGCTCCAGAACTGTGTTCTACAGCTGTAGAATTCATGGAATTGTTTCAACCGTGTTCCAACTGGATCCAGTGTTACCATTGTTGCTGATTAACACTGCTTGCTAGTTCATAATAGGTATAACTACACAATAGCAAAGTTCCTTCCAAGCCAGAAGGAAGAAAAGAAATAGACTGGGGGAGGAGGGCTGAAAAAGTGAGAAATTGAAGCTGGGCCCGGTGGCATACATCCGTAATCCCAGCACTTCAGAGTTTGAGGCAGGAGGAGCTCCTGGAGTTTGCGGTCAGCATAGGCTACACAGTGAGCGCGACCTTATCTCAATAAATAAAGAGATAAACAGAAAAATGCTCAAGTGATCAAGTCTTTTGCATAGTTAGTGACTTTGCAGTTTAACAAACGATTAAAATATATTTTTACTGCCTGTAATACTAACCTTTTACTATACTGTTACCGTAAATATAGTTAATTGTAATGCAGTTAAATAGCTACAAAATCTAGCAAGGATTTTTAAACCAAATAATTTAGTCTTTCTTTATATAAGTAAATTCTGTAAAAAAAAGAGGGATGTAGCCCAGGACATAGGTAATTATGTTTGAATTGACATTCAACACTGTTTTGCAATTTTTTATACCTATACAGTGTTATTGGTATGTAATCTTTTCACACATTAGTAAAATTATGGGAAAATTTGGGACAACTTATATTTTTTAAAAATATAAACAATGAGTTGTCTATTTGGTTTTATTAGATTCAGTCATTAGAGGAATGTATGCATTTGTATGTTTTCCTAATTTTACTTTATTCTGCTGGGTTGTCATGCTTACCTCCCCAAACTGATGGTTAACAGTGTCCTTGATTTTAAAGCTTTGAGAAGTCCTGACATGCTCTCTATTTAAGGGGTTTTCATTCAAATGCCTCCTCTCCATGCAGTTCTAGGAAACTGAGACCAGTTGCTATTTAAACACAAAACTAAACTGACAAGTCTAGTCCGTTCAGCTTTGTCTTTAATAGCCAAAACACAAAAAAAGGTTACTAACGACAATATTCAAAGTGAAGGCAAGGGAGTTGGATAAGGCAGATGAAAGAAATGAAAAAAGAGTGAGTAAATTAATTAATTTAAAAATCCTCGATAGTTTTTACAGTTACTTGATTGCAACTACAATTAGTAGTACCTACATTAATCACATAGTTATATGTACAATCAGTATTATAAACAGGAAAAAATAAAGCATGCATTAATCATGTCACCCAGCTACAAATAAGTTACACGAGGCTTTAAACTGTATAACATAGAAACCACCAAGCTTAGAAATGTGTGAGTACAAGGTAGCTCACCGCCAGCACATGCGCGCGCAGTGGCTTCACATCCCTCCACCCTCAGAATGTGCTCTACAGCACGCTTAGCGCTTTACAACTCACTTAGCTGGCGAGCGCTGGGCCATTGCTGGAGGCCTTTGTGGCCCCACCCATGTGGAAGTGGTCGGAAGATTTGTCGAATATTTGCCAAAGTGCTGATGGCAATGCTGATACCAGCTTGGTTCTCCAGGAAATCTACCACATGAAGAACTAGATGGAATAAAATCTATCTTCTTGGGATAATTTCTAAAAACAAGTCCTTTAAATTTTAAAAACACATTAATATATGCTCTGACTGCTTTGCAGGGTTCCAGGAACATTAACGTGAGTAAATCAAGAGCAGCAAATCATCACAGCTGAGGGAGGTTTCACAAGGAAAACAACATATCACTTGGCCTTGGAGGAGGGGGGAATTCCAGCCAAAAGCAAAAAGGTTAGTGAAGAAAAAGAATAGAGGGGATGGGGATTTAGCTCAGTGGCACAGTGCCTGCCTGGCAAGTGCAAGGTTCTGAGTTCAATTTCTGGTACAAAAAAAAAAAAGTTAGAACAAAGGGTAATAACCTCAGCTGTTGTGCTGAGTACACAGCAGACTTAATATCTAGAGCTGAAAGGAAAAAGATACTGGATTATATAGTAGGAGGGCACACCTAAGATTTTTTAAATGCTGGGCCTGGATTTAGCTCAGAGGCACAAGTGCCTGCATGGCATGCTCAAGGTCATGAGTTTAAAAAAAAAATGTGAATGCTACGAGGCAGTAAAAATTTGTAGCATGATTATAGTCAGATTCATTTTAGGGTGCTGGCAGTAATTTGAAAGATGCATTGAAATAAAAGGACATCTAAAAGGCAGAAGGGACCAGTTAAAAGCTGATTACATAAAAGATAATAAAGGTAATAATAATTCAGAAATAAATTCAGAATATGCAACTGATTACTGAAACGGCAGGAAGGAAAAGAAGACACGTTTGAGCTATTTTAAATGAATGCTTCGGTAGGACATAGAGGTAAACAATGCCCAGCTTTTCCTGGTTCCTTACACTGACGCTAAATTTTCTACTTAGTCAAGACAGTGCAGCAAAAAGGCTAGTTAAGAAAGTATGCTATTCTGTTACCCTAACTACATAACAATAACAATTCATGGTTGATAAATCTTAACAGGGAGGAAGGAGTCAAATTGGGTTTGGTTGTGTGGCTGCATGTGCACTGGAGAACAGCTGGGAGAGACGACCAGGGCCACAAAGGGAGGAAACGGAGATTTGGAGCTTGGGGAACCCGTCAGCGATGGGAGCACGGATGTGGGGATCTTTTATAGATGAGCACAAGAATGCAGGGATTAACAGAAGGAAACTGAGCTCAGCAGAATCCTAGATAAACAAAATAGGTAATAAAACAGAGTTAGTTGTATGATGAAAGTGTGGATGAAGTGATAGAGAAGAAAATTCCTTAGAAACCAAAAAGAGGCTCCCAACAGTGAAAAATACTGACATTCAAGAGGGCCAAAGGTTGACGTCATTATGTTCAAAGATTCTAATTCACTGGAAAGAAAAGAGGAGTCTACACTGTATCTGGATGAGCAGTAAATAAGGGATAATATCCCGATTCTCATAGTTCCGTAATTTCCAAACACCGGACTTTGGTGTTAAAATAAACACTAGCATGAAAAGCTACCATACAGCACTCTGAGAAGACCTGGGCATGCGTGGCACAGTTAGTATGAAAAAACGTGGTCATTTTAGCTCTTGAAGAGATAGCGTCATCTATCTAAAAAACACCTCTTTCAAAAAACTCATTTCTCCATCAGCAATGCCAAAAATATATTGTTTTTAATGTTTGTTTTTATACTGAATTTAAAGCGTGAGCACAAATAGCAGAAGAATAGTCAGCCACCACACCATGTAAAATAAATTCAGAATTGGTAAATCAAAGGATAAAAACTGAGAAAGTCAGGAGAGTCAAAAAAGTAGTATTTTATCTTTAATATGTATTTTTGGACTATTAAGTTAAATAGTACTTTTACATTAATTTTTTAATTGTTTATTGATGTATTTTAGGTATATATACTGATCAATTCATCATAGGGAATTTGTACCTATATATATTTTGATTCTTTTTTTTTTCATTCTCCTAGCCTCCTTTCAATCCACTTCCCTCCTTACGTTCAAAAGCTTTGTTTCCATTTTTCTTTCTTTTCTTACTTTTTTTCTTTTCCTTTCCTCCCTTTCCCCTTCTCCCCTTCCTAGTTCTCCTTCCCATTTGAACATTTTCTTCCTATTTTATGATTTCTATTATATATTTTGGTCCTTATTTGTACTTCCAGTTTCTCATACCAGTGAAACAATGTGTATCTGATTTATTTCACTTAAGAGTACAACCTCAAGGTACATCCATTTAGCTAGAAATGACTCGAGTTTATCCTTCTTTATGATTCAGTAGTACTCTATTTGTTTTTTAAAAACCCCTATCTTTATCCACTCATCAACTGATGGGCATTTGGGTTGTATCCAAGAATTATCTATTATAAACTTGCTGTGTATATAAGAGTGTGTATATGTCACTGTGGTATGATCCTTTCAGGAAGATATCAAGAAGGAAAATATTTGAATCAAGTGGAACCTCTAGCTCTAGTTTTTTGAGGAATCTCCACACTGATTTCCACAGTGGTTGCACTAGTGAATATTCCCACCAACAGTAGAGAAGAATTCATTTTTCCCCACAGCTCCACTAGCATCTGTTACTGGTTTATTTTCTGATAATAGTAATTCTTTCTGGAGTGAGATGGAATCTCAGCACTGTTTTAATTTGCATCTCTCAAATAACCAATGATGAACATTTTTTATAAATATTTATTGTTTGTACTTTACTTGAGAAGTGTGAATTCATCTCAGATGGCCATTTTTTGACTGGGTCTTTCAACTTGAGGGGTTTGATTTTATTTTTTAGTTCTTTATATATTCTAGATGATTGGCCTTTGTCTGAGGAACAGCAGGTACAAAATTTTACCACACTGTGGGTTGTCCCTTTACTCTGTTGGTGGTCTTGCTATGCAAAAGCTTTTAATCTGACACAATCCCAATTGTTGATTTTTTGTTATAGCTCATGTGTGACCAGGGTTTTGTTCATACAATTTTTGCCTCCACCAAGGTCATCAAGAGTTCTACCTATTCTATTTTCCAGGAGATTTAGTGTTTGTGTTCTAATATTTAGATCTTTGATACATTTCAATTTTAGTTTAGTGCATGGTAAAAGATACAGGTCTAGTTTTAATCTGCAGCATGTGGAAAGCCAGTTTTTCCAGCACCATTTATTAAAGAAGCTATCTTCTGGGGCTGGGATTATAGCTCAGTGGCATAAGTGCCTGCCTGGCAAACACAAAGTTGTGAGTTCAATCCCTGGTACTATATATATATATATATATATATATATATATAATATATATTTTTATATATATTTATATATAAATATATATATATATTTTTATATATATTTATATATAAATATATATATATATATATCCCTGGTACTATATATATATATATATATATATATATATATATATACCTTCCAATGAAAGTGTTTGGCTCCTTTGTCACAGATAAGATGACTGAGTATATCTGGAGTTGTTTTTGCATCTTCTAATCTGTTCCATTGATCTTTGGGTCTGTTCCTTTGCCAATAACTTGCTGTCTTTAATCACAGTAGCTTTGTTGTATAATTTCAGGGATTGTGATGCCCCTTGCCTTGCCTTTGTTGTCCTATTCTAGGTCTCTTCTGGTTGCAAATGAATTTTAGGATTGTTTTCTCTAGTTGTGTGAGATATGCTATTAGAATTCTGATCAAGATTGCATTAAATCTGTGTAAGAATTTTGGAAGCATGGCCATTTTCACTATATTGATTCTTCCTACTCAAGAGCAACTCTGGGCATTGCCTAAGGCATTAAGGGGGGGGGACGGCTGCTGCCTAGAGCTGTCGTAACTCTCAAGCGATGTGCATGAAACGCGATAGAAGTGACCGTCACTTTTGGTTCAGCCCATTCGTCCGCGAGTCTATTTTTGCCAGAGATAGAGTGAAAGAACTGGAATTACAGGACCTGAAGTTTCGCGAAAAACTGGGAATGGATGAGTCGGGAATGACCTGCCTGTCTCAGAGATAAGTGATGGGGGAAGGCCAGGGTGGGAGGCGGTACCGGAGGGCAGAGGTGACTGACCACCGAGGTGTGGCCGCTTCCCACGAGGACCCCGCCGCACACAGCTCACCCTCTCCCGCCCTCGAGATTTGGCCACCAGAGCCCCGGAGCGAAGGCTATAAGGAGGGTAGAATCCATGGGGCTGATTGGCTGCCTGCGAGGGAGGGGCGGGGCGGGGAGAGGCTACGGGGTTTGCGAGCGGAAGGCCGCGGGTGCGCACTTCCGGTCTTTGTGGCTGGCCCCTCGGGTCTGCAGCTTGGGCCCCGGCTGCTCCTAGGCTTCGCGGTGAGGGACGCGGGCCCGGTGAAGGAGGGAGGGAGTGAGGGCGGGGTGGACGCGCGGCGCCGGGCCGGCTGGAGGTGGAGGAGCCCCGCTCCTCAACCCGGCCGCCCCGGGTCGCCGCTCTGTGGTCTGCGGTGAGAGCGCTGCCGTTTCCCCACTCCCGTGACTCCGCAGATGCTGTGGTTTAACCAGGGACACAAGAAATGGAAGGGCTGCGTGCAGCGGGCTCCTAGTGAGCCCTGTGTGGCCAGGATAGTCTGGCTGATTTCTGGGGTTGACCGTGGTATTCACTGTGGCGCTAGGTAGGATTCGGTTTTACGCTGAGTTCTGCTGACCGAACTAAGGGTACACGCCTCTGTGGGTGACCCTCCCCCCAGTCCTTATCACAAAATGTGATACATAAATGTTGCCATAGTTTATTTTTTTAAAAAAATTTTAGATCATAAATGTTTTAATCACGAAACGAGGTACCATAAACTTTTTTTTTTAGTCCTGGAGTACTGCTTTGAGCTTAGGTTGACCTTTACGTGCCTACCGTACGTGATAATGTTCTTGAACACGTGGGCAGCGTTTTACTATTACTTTGTAGTTAATTCCTCGGTTAATTGTTTTATGAGAAAAAAAACCTTTTCAGCCTAGTGCTGACTCAGGACAGAGCCATCACATGTGCTCCAGTTTGCTGAAGAAATTTAGTAAATACCAATTGAGAACACATAGTGACTATCTCACAATATTTAAATCCACGCATGTTTGACATAAGTTTTAAAAATGTTTCACTACCTTGAATAAAAATTAACCTTGCTATAGATAAAAGGCAACTAAATACAGGTAAATTTTAAAAATTAAATTCTGGAAACATTATTTATTACCGTTGGAAGTACGATGTCTAAATTTTATTTAAAACGTTAATGTGACTGGCGATGTTACCTCAGCACAGCGCCTGCCTGGCCAAAAAAAAAGTCCCAGTATCAAAAAAAGTTAATGCAAGTTAAACATTCATGTTAAGACAGTTTTTCTTCTTGATTCAATCAGGTTGCAAGAATTTAAAAGGAAATTACTTTCTCATTAAATGGTTCATGTTAATACTATATTCTTTTACTTCTAAAATAATTTCCTGTAATAATGAGGTGGGTGATTTTTAGTTTGGCATTTGATTATTAGTTTATTTAGTTATAGTCTTATACCTGCTCCTTTTCAGCACTACCAGAGTAACTTTTTAGTATTAAAAGTTCTTAGAGATTTATTTTTCCCTGCTCTAAGTTAACTATGGTTTTATGTCCTCTAGGAAAGAAGAGGTTACTCAAAGAAACTCTGAAGCACAGAACCCACTTGTACTGTTTTTGCTAAGCTACTCAGTCCAGAATGGCTAAGGATTCCAGTGTAATTTCAACTCTGATACCTCAGGATCATCAGGAACAAGGATTAATATTAGTGAAAATAGAAGACAGCTTTTCCTGGAGTCCCAAATTTAAACGGAATGCGGATACCCAATCCTGCCAAGAACTGTTTCGACAGCAGTTCAGAAAGTTTTGCTACCACGAGACACCTGGGCCCCGGGAGGCCCTCTGCCGACTCCAGGAGCTGTGCTATCAGTGGTTAATGCCAGAGTTGCACACAAAGGAACAGATCCTGGAACTCTTGGTGCTGGAACAGTTCCTAAGCATCCTGCCTGAGGAGCTGCAGATCTGGGTTCAGCAGCAGAGTCCAAGAAGTGGTGAGGAAGCTGTGACCCTGTTGGAGGATTTGGAGAGAGAGTTCGATGATCCAAGGCAGCAGGTGGGAACAGAGATAAGGGTGTGTTATGGTAAAAGGAATTTAGCCTGGAGCACATAGTGTCCTAACCGTAGGATGAAAAGTTATTTGTATGTTTTTGCATGACCCTGAAGTGACTGACAGGGCAATACCTGCCTCTACCCTTAAATAATTTTCCCCCTTCTCCTTCATCTGTTGGTGACCTGTTGGTTTTTACTAAGCAGAGTCCCTAGGGATTTTCTCCACAAAGCTAATGATATTTTCCTGATTTCAGATCCCAACTAATCCACAGGGACCAGCAGTGCCATGGAAGGAGTTGACATTTCTTGGAAGCTGCCACGAATCAGCAAACATCCAACTCCAGCCTTTAGAGACACAGCTGAAGTCCCGGAAACCTTGCCTTTCCCCTAGAAGTGGTGAGGAGTGGGAACTTGTCTGGGAACTCATACCAGTTAGGCCTCTGGTTTTAAAGATGCAGAGTGAATTGTATCTACAAACTTGCCACATGTGGCATCATGTTTATATTTGTAAACCAGAAGTGCTCAGGTCAGCAGCTCTATGTTCCTCAGCCCTCATGTAGTCAGCCCTCCTTGTGTCAGTTTCTAGAGTGCTGATACATGTTTACTGTTGTGGGCAGCTACACCTATGTGATGGTAAATCTCTTCAAGGAGCTGTTGGGTCTAAATGAGTGGCGAACAAGCTATAGTATAGCTTGCAATCAGTATAGTAAATTGTGGAGTAATTTAGTATAGGAACTGAGTGCTGTGGGACCACAAATGATGGCACCTAACCCAGTCTTACAGGTTCAAGGAACATTTCCTGCAGGAAGAATCACCTAAGCTAAGATTTGAACTAGAAGAGTAGAAAGAAGCCAAGTAAATAGGTGGAAGGATGAATAGCCTAAGTGAAGCTACAGAGTATTGAGTTGTAGGCAGTTCAGTTTAACTTGAGTAGAGAATTGATAGTGACTGGAAAGAGTCCTGGAGAGGAAAATGGGACTTGTGAAAACTTGTATGTCATATTCATTTGAACAGTTTCTTAAGTTCAGAAGGGTTTAGTTAAAGGGCATGGCACAAAGCAGTATTATCACTTAGCTGCAGAGGAGAGAATGGAGGTGAGGAAGGCAGCACTAGAGGCTTGTTAGCGATTTCTAACTCAGGTGCCCATGATGAATAAATCATTATGGGTAGGGGGTGGGGAACATCAAAGCTAAGTGCTTTTCATTGTTAAAATCGCACTGCACTCGTCATTGTTAAAAAGCAGAGCGTGAGGAAGAGGCATTGAAGGCGAAGCTCAAGTTTTAGTATTAAACAACCTGGTTAATAGTAGTGCCCTGTAAATAGCCATCTAAATGAGAAAATTAAGGAAAAACAAACATATCTAGTGATATATTTAGTTTTAGAAGTTTCAGTGATTGTGAAATAGTCACAAGAAAAATACCCATTTGATGGAAAGGGGACCAAGAGTGGAAGGGAAGGGAAAGTAAAAAGAATTAAGATTTGTTATGTACCTGTGCCAATTCTCCACGATGAATATAATCATGTATTACAAATATGTACTAATAAAAAGTTTTTAAAGTAGATAGGAAATTAGTACCAGAAAAAAGAATAATACTAATTTAGGCCATAATGAACATCATTTTTAAAACAACAAACTACCAAACTGGAAGTTAAATATGAGAGTTTGGAGCTTAATAGAATTGGGATAGGATTAGGAGAATGGGGAAGTGTTACCTTACAATGTAAGTGGAAATTGAAACCTAAGAGGTAGAAGTTTACACAGTGAAGATACAGGAGAGCCCAGAACACTAGTATGTGTTACCAACCCTAGCATCTGAGAAGGACCAACCACAAAAATCAGGTCCATGTCTGGAAGAGAGTATCTCTAAAAGGAAACTCTGCTTCCCAGTGTATATGCTACAGAGGCCAACTAAGAAAAATCCGGAAAGACTGAAGTGGATTATATAGATGAATTGGTGACCTTAACAAGAGTATTATCAGTGGAAGTGGTAGAGAGGAGGAGAAGGCAGAAACCAGATACAGAATGAAGATGAAATTGTACTGTGAATGGGAGTAAGTGAGGTTGCTTGGCAGAGAGGTATAGGCAAGGAGCTTGGTTTTAAAAAGGTGGAAGTCAGCACTTAGGAGGCTGAGGCAGGAGAATCACTGCAAGTTCTAGGCCAGCCTGGCTACAAAGTAAGTTCAAGGCCAGCCTGAACTGCATAGTGAAACTGTCTCAAAAAGACAGAAAAATAAAAAGGTGAGAGAGACTTGAGCCTATTTAAATACTGATGAGCAAGAGTCAGTTAAGAAAGAGGTTGAAAACAATAGAAATACTAGGTAATTGATCAAGGCTCAGAGAAGGCAGAAAAAGATAAAATTTAAAGTATAGGCATTAACATTACAAAAGATGACCCTGTGGACCACTTGAAGAAAAATTACAAGTGGATAGTGACATCATTATAAGTAGACTATTTTATTTTCTATCATGTAGAAAATGAATATTTAGAGTAAAGAAATATAAAATCTGACATTTTTGCTATGTACCATTTCAGATTGTGAAAACAGTGAGATAGCAGCAAAGAATATTTCAGCAGAAAAACCAGAGGACCTCTCTCAGGACTCTTCATTTGGAGGAATTGCTGAGCACGGACACAATTTAGAGTGGCAGCAAAGAAGTGCTACAGGGGAGAAATTAAGACGATCCCCTCCCCGTGGGAGCAGTTTTAGGCAAGTGATTGTCACACACAAATCTTTAGGAAAGAGAGACCATCTTGACCCTCAGAGATGCTTGATTTTAAATACAAACTCTGTAACAAGTCAGAAAGTTGCTACAGAAGAGAGACCTTATAGATGTGATACATGTGGCCACAGCTTCAAGCAGCATTCTTCTCTAACACAACATCAGAGGATCCATACAGGAGAAAAGCCCTATAAATGTAACCAGTGTGGGAAAGCCTTTAGTTTAAGGTCGTATCTTATTATTCATCAAAGAATCCACAGTGGTGAGAAAGCATATGAATGTAGTGAATGTGGAAAAGCCTTCAATCAGAGCTCAGCTCTCATTAGACATCGGAAAATTCATACTGGTGAAAAATCTTGCAAATGTAATGAGTGTGGCAAAGCATTCAGTCAAAGTTCGTATCTCATTATACATCAAAGAATTCACACTGGCGAGAAACCCTATGAATGTAATGAGTGTGGAAAAACCTTTAGCCAGAGCTCAAAGCTTATTAGACATCAGCGAATTCATACAGGAGAGCGACCTTATGAATGCAATGAATGTGGGAAAGCTTTCAGGCAGAGCTCAGAGCTGATAACCCATCAGAGAATACATAGTGGAGAGAAGCCCTATGAATGTAATGAATGTGGAAAGGCCTTCAGTCTAAGCTCAAACCTCATCAGACATCAGAGAATTCACAGTGGAGAGGAACCGTATCAGTGTAATGACTGTGGCAAAACCTTCAAAAGGAGGTCAGCCCTTGTTCAGCATCAGAGAATCCACTCTGGGGATGAAGCATATATCTGTAGTGAGTGTGGGAAGGCTTTCAGGCACAGATCAGTCCTCGTTCGCCATCAGAGAGTCCACACTGTGAAGTAAATTGTGAATACAGTCAATATTGTAAATATTCCAGATTTTTATTTTTGTTAGCCAGACAGGTTTATTTGGGAGCACGATTCTTTAAGAGTTGTAAACTAATAGATCTTGAGTCATTCTAGCTTTGTGCAGCACTTCCCAATGCTAGTGTGACTTGTCCCAGGAAAGGTTTTCCTGTGATTAATCAGAACAGGTAATGGGAGAATCATTACTTTTCAGCTTTTCTTTTAGAAATAAAATTTCTGTTAGAAATACTCAGGAAAGAGGAAGAAATGGGAATATAATGTTGATGTCTCATTTTCTATCAAAATGTCATGAAAAGGGTATAGAGATCTAGGCTTTGTTACCAGTGCTGATTGTGAGGGCCAGGCTTGGGACATAGTGCAGACATAGTATAGTGTAAGGGACTTTGTCTCAGGAGTTTAAAGTTTATTGGACCAATTTAGAATAGAGATACAGCAACAGGAAAGGTAGGGAAATAGTTCGTTAGTGTTGTATTGAGTCCAGAGCAGGTCAGAAATTAAATAGGCATAGAAGAAACAATACTAATTAATGTATTTGAGTACTTGCTTTGTATCAGACTAGACTTAAAATGGGAAATAATACCTATGACATAATGGGCAAGGAGGCCATTAGGCAATGACACAATGGTATGATCAATACTTTGTGATTTTTAAGGAGCTCCTGACTCAGATAACGAAGTGGCAAGAATGACATGAAGGTTGAGTAGGGATTAGTAAGGGAGGAGGTAGTCCAGGGGAAAATGTTCCCATTAGAGGGAGCAGCAGATAAAGGCCACAGAGAAAGTGTGAAATATTTCCTGCTGAGTTCTTTTTGAAATCATAGTCACATCTATAAGAAATATGGGTGTTGCCAGACTCTGAAGTAGTGCCTATAGCAAAATACCAGTTGAAAAGTTTCTGTTCACAGACAAAACGTGGAGCCCTTGGACCACAACATTGTAAGTTTTCGTCTTGCTCAGTATGATCCAAGAAGAGCTAATAGCGGGTTTGCTTTCTTAATCTGTAGGATAGGCTGGAATTTCCAAGGGGAGGTACCTGGGTATAGATGTATGAAAGATCAAGCCTTGATACTGAGTCCTTCTGAGGTTTAACTCTCCCTCTCCTAAATGTAAGTCTTCTTTGTTTCTTAAGACAGTATTGGACAGGCTGTCAAGTTAATCCCCAAGGCTCTGAGCTGCCATATGTTTATTTCTGGAGGGATAACCCCACAATTCCTGTTGTACCTGCTTGGGCTCAGATGCTTAAAAAATATTTCTCAATAGTTAGGCTTGAGTTATTCTCCGACCACCTCATACATTGTTTTATCTTAATAGCAACTGTATTTTACAGTATCTTCTGCAAATTTCATTAAAGATAGTTCTAAAGGGAAATGGTAACAGGAGATAACAATCATGTTCTATCAAGATTTCCCCTCTCCTGAGGTGCCTAATGCTGGTTCCTGATGTGATATCAGGTGGAAAGTTGTATGCTAACCAAGCACCTATTCTGTTGCCTACTGTGAGGTGGAAAGTTGTATATATTAATCATCAGTGAAAAAGACATCGTTGAGCTGAGGGTATAGCTCAGTGGTGCAGGGCCTGTCTCTGACAAGTATAAAGTCTAGTTCGATTCCTAGTAACCACAAAAAAGAAAAAGACATTCAGTAGACCTAATAAGTTGGAGGAATAACATACCGAAAATCTGTGTAGGAATCCAGAATTCTATGCATAGGAAAATTTTCATGAAGGTAAGTTACTGTGCTAGCCAGTAAGAACTGCAGAACTAAACACTCAAGTTTGAAGGGTAATGAGAAAAGAATGGTATCATTTGGAAATATAAAATGAAACAAAATATGAGTTGCACAACACTTGTTTTCCTCCAGAAAATACCCAAACTGAAAAATATAGGTTGTTAAACATGGATTAATACACTGCAAAAGGAAAACACTAGAAAGCTCTTAGTATGTGTCAGTAAGAAATGTAAGAGGTACTTCCTACGGGCCTTTTGTGTTTGCATTAGTTAAATTCTTACTGCAGCCCATATTTTGTAGATGAGAAAATGAAGGTTAAAGGTCATAGCCGAACAGTGGTAAGGTCAGACTGAATTCAACTCTTTGGAACCACTTTATCCTGCCTGACCATAAAAAAGTCCCAATAGGAAAACTCTGAGTAGACAAATCACAATTAGAAGCAGTGCTAATGGACAATAGATTATGCTTAATCTTGGCAAAAAGTGTATTGAATCAAGACTTGAGATAGCACATACTATAAAACTGAAAGATTCAGGGAAATTGGGACTGGCTTGCTGCGGTGGGATGTGAATAGACAGAATTAGTACCAGAAGCCTTAAGCTTTGCCTTTGAATTAAGATTCTACCTGGAAATGTATTTCAGAAATCATTAAAAGCTGTTAAACCTGGTTTTGATTAATGTTAAATTAAGCATTCGTGATATATTAAATATTACAAGATAATATGTACACTATGATCCATGTAAAGTATATATTTATGCATTAAAATACTGGAAATACGTCTTTTTTTTTTTTTTTTTTTTTTTTGGTACCGGGGATCGAACTCATGACCTCGCGCTTGCCAGGCAGGCACTTAAGCCACTGAGCTAAATCCCCAGCCCCAGGAAATACAGTCTTAAGGTACTATACTGGTTATCTCTGGATGGGAGGTATAGGTGACTGAATGTTTTATTGTGCTTTTATGGATCCTGAATTTTTTGGTAGTATTTAATATTCAGAATTAGACAAAGGTACTGGAGAGTGATAAAGAGTGCATACTTAATGTGTTCAGTCCCCAGCATCAAAAAAGTTTTGTTTTTTGTTTTTTTCTTTTTGAGAAAAAAGTAAATTGGAAGCATAGGATAGTTGGGAAAATATTCAAAACAAAACAAAAACTTGTTTTCTATAGCATCTCTGTTCCAAGTCTCAATTTGTTAGCAAATTTAACTTTGATCCTCGATTGCACTACCATTTGCCCTCCCTTCCTGGTGACTGAACCCATGGCTTTATGTATGCTAACTAGGTAAGCACTTCACCACTGAGCTACATCCCTAGCCCCAATTTCACCAATAAAACAATGGTAGACTTGACCACCTCAAACGTAGTATTTGGAAAGTCCTCTGCAGATTATAAATCCCTGGGTAAATGTAAGTACCTGAGGATTGACAGTTGAGAAAAGCAATATCCCTTCAAGTGTACAAGACTTCTGGTCACTAGTGCTTTCCCATGAATTCTGCAGCTGTAAGCAAGTCACCTTGCAGGTCTGGAACCTTACACGCAAGGAGCTGAAGATGGGCTTGTACAGTCAAAAGTTCAACACTGTGTTTATGAAATGCATTTTTTTCTTTCACCAACCTTTTCTGGAAGAGCAGTTCATGCCTTTCTGTTCATCAGGGCTGTCTCCTCTTGGTATAAAGATATTCTAGGGGGTTCCAGTGTCTGCTTTAATGGCTCTTAATTTTTAAAAGAAAAATGCAAAATGCTTGAATACCAGTTTTCTCACTTGCCTTCTACCTCATTCCCACAGCCCACTGTCTGAGAGGATTGAAAATGTAAAGCAAATCTGACCCTGGTCTCTAAGGCATTTCTATGGAGGACCTGCTGAGGAAGAAGGGACAGTCAGAGCAGTGTCCCAGGTTATTAGTCCTACTTGGCAGGTAGTGCTAAGGGCTGCAGTCTGGCATGTATGATCCCTCAAGCAAAGGAAAGAGAAAATCCTAACTGTGGACATAGAATGTGTGTGTTTGAGGAGACTTAAGTCTCATGGTCCCTCCACAGCTCAACCCTGAATGTCCATTTTGTGACAGTTGCATTCCTGGAAATTGGCTGTCATAATTTTCTGATGTTTTTTGCCCAGGGAATGAAAAATGAAAAGAACAAACAAAATACCACCTTTCTGACTTCGCACACCTCTTTCCTTACCCCTTATCCTTTCCCCATACTCATTACTGTGTTCCATATTTGTGAATAATAATTTCAAAAGAAACTTTTAAAACTCAAGTTTTATTTATTTATTTGGGGGGGGGGGTACCGGGGATCGAAAAACTCAAGTTTTATTACATCTTACATTACATTCTGATGTCGACCAGCTGAAGTGTATATTCAACATAAATGTTAAATTTAGTTACCAAAAATTATTTACAAGATTTTTACCAAAAATATTAGGACTATGAGAGAAAAAATACGAAGAGGAAATAATCCAAAATGCTAACTGTTCCTCTGGATAATGGGATTATGGATGTTTATACTTTGTGTTATCAGCATTCACATTGAATTTACAATTGGGCAATAAGAACATTAAATCATTTAGGAGGAAAGGCAACTCACTATCCCCTTGAATTCCTGTAAATAAATTTAGGATTGGTTTTGCTCAGTGATAATTTGCACAACTTTTGAACAGAAACACTCAACTGCATCTCCCCTATTACCCACAACAGCTGATCACCAGGTTCTCCAACATGACTGCTACTGGAATTGTCTTCACGAATTGTGGGTTAATTAAAACTACCCAAATAAAAACTAGCAGCAAACTATAATTTTAAGAAGTCATCAATCCTAACAAATATTTATTGCCCTCACGTGGCTTAAGAGTGAATCTGGTGCTGAGAGAAAGGGAATGGGGAACAGTAGGGCCTGAGAAGGCAGAATTCCCATTACTGTGTTCCTGCAGTCTTTCTATTTCCTAAGCCCCAAGGTGATGGGACACAAAGATTCCATCTCTCACTCTTCTTCCAAACTCCAATGTGTATTTTTTTTCTTGATGCACATATGCCATTTCCATAAAATGCACTAGTCTACCACATTAAGAGGATGTGAAGGCCTCAGAGCTCACCTGATCTGTAATAGTGATTTTTTTGGGGTTTTTTTTTTTGGTTTTTTTTTTTGGTATTGGGGATTGAACTCACGATCTCACACTCGCCACACAGGCGTTTATACTGCTGAGCTAATGTGATAGTGATTATGAACAGGAAGAGAAACCAACCCGTCTGGCTTCTGAGCCAAGGATGAAAACTGCTGGAGTAGAATCCTGATGAAAGAATGTTTCCAGATCTCCCTCATCTTTATACCATATATGTTCTCCAACCTCTACCTCTTCCCCTGTGCCCTTCACCTGGTTAACTTTCTACAATTTAGGTTTTAACTCTGATGTCATCACATTCAGGAACTCTTTAGTGACTAATAGACCAGGTAAGATATCCCTGCTGTGTACTTCAACAAAAACCCAGATTTATCTTAGCAAAACACTGCCCATACTTTACTGTGATTACTCATTTCGTAAATAGGTATGTCCCTTAAGTTTTTAACTAAAAGTTGATGGGAGAGCAGTGTCAATGTCTGCCCCCAGTGGCTAAACATAACAAGTGCTCAACAAAAAATATCAGAATTTACTTCAGCAGGAAGCTCAAAGCTGTAGGAAGAATTAGCAAGGGGCAGAATGAGCCACCATCTCTTGAATAATATTAAACAGCCTTAGATACCTTTAAACTGATCAAAGGCATAATTCAACATTTCACATGCCACATAATTCAACTTAGCACATGCCTCCACTTGCAGAATACACAAATGCCCTTGCTGGGCAAAGATCCTTATAATAAGGAGCTCTTTACCTATCTGTCCCAATCCTGGACTTACTGTGAATGATTTGAAAGTGGGGAGGGGGTATTGGTGAGAGTCCTCGTCTTGAAATCAGTTCTAGGACATACCTACCATTCTTCCATTCAACACTTCAACAATCCTATTATTGTGTGGATCTCCTCTTAAAGTACTGAACTGTGCTGGGTTCTCAAGAAACTTCTGTGAGTCTTAAAAAAAATTCTTAAGAGTTAGCACTCATTTCACAATTACACAACTCCTACCCATGATGTTAGACTCTGGTGTGTGTTCTCTGATGCCGCATAAGGGCTGACCTATGCCTAAATGTTTTTCTACACTCACTACATTCATAAGGCTTTACCCCAGTGTGTATTCTCTGGTGTTGGGTGAGGGCTGAGCTCTGATTAAAGGATTTTCCACAATCATTACATTCATAAGGCTTCTCTCCAGTGTGAATTCTTTGATGTTCAATAAGGCTAGAGCTCCTCCCAAAAGTCTTACCACATTCAGTACATTCATATGCTTTATCTCCAGTATGAATTTTCTTATGCTGAATAAGGGCTGAACTCCGGCTGAAGGCTTTCCCACATTCACCACATTCATATGGTTTCTCTCCAGTGTGAATTCTCCGATGCCTTGTGAGCTCTGAGCTGCCCCTGAAAGCTTTCCCACATTCATGACATTCATAGGGTTTTTCACCAGTGTGAATTCTTTGATGTTGAATAAGGCTAGAACTCCTCCCAAAAGCCTTTCCACATTCAGTACATTCATATGCTTTATCTCCAGTGTGAATTTTCTTATGCTGATTAAGGGCTGAACTCTGTCTGAAGGCTTTCCCACATTCATCACACTTATACGGTTTCTCTCCAGTGTGAATTCTCTGATGCGCAATAAGTTCTAAGCTGCCCCTGAAAGTTTTTCCACATTCACAACATTCATAGGATTTTTTACCACTGTGAACTCTCTGATGTCTAATGAGATCTGAGCTCAAGCTGAAAGCTTTGTCACATTCTGTACATACATGAGGTTTCTCTCCAGTATGAATTCTCTGATGTCTAGTCAGCTTTGAACTCTGGCAAAAGGCTTTCCCACAGTCAAAGCATTCATAGTGCTTCCCTGTGTAAATTTTATGTCTTGTAATTTCATTTGAGTTCACACTGCAATGTCTTTCACTTCCATTACACTCAAAGATGCTCTGTTCTGCAGGGATTTTCTTGCTGACAGTGGCCAAACTAACATGTGTTTCCTGTGAAGAGAGCTGACTCACTGTGTTCCATGCAACACTTCCCCTCTGCTTCTCAGCATTGTCCAGATCTCCCAAATCTTGGACTACCTGTCCTGAAGCAGTTTCACCAGGAAGCCTTCCTGAGGATATCAGAGCTGCTGATGCTACACTTTCAATAATTTCTTGTTTTACTGTCAACACTTTGTCATTCACCATCTTGCCATCTAAAAATGTGAACAGAAAATTAAAATATCATTCAGTACCCATGTTAGAAGAAAGGAGAGTATTGTAGTAGAACAAAATAAACCAAATGAAATAGGCATTTATGTATTAGGAGGAAAATTCTTAGAACTAGCTTCTCAAGTTAGAGTGAGAACAGCCTGGGTTAAGGGAGGTGGCCCCCTCAGACAGTAGACAATGAATGATGGTCAGTATTGGAGACAGTAATGATGAACCAGGAAAGACGCCTGAGGTGACAAATAGCAGTATCAGTGAGAAACCAGGAAGCTAGGAAATAATTCTGGATTACAGGAGAAGATACTTCAGTTAATTCAAGAAAGGAAGAGGTTATACAGAATATGCAGGGTAAAAATATCTAGAGTCTTGCATCTGTGGCATTTCTGGCAAAGAAGGAGAACAGAAGATATAATTTGGGGGTTATTACTGGACAGGAGTAGGTAGACAACAACTAAAAAAGCATGAAGGCAACTGCATTTTGGGAATGTTCTGAGGGCATCAAATAAATATAAGCAATAGAATAAATACATAGAACAATATAACTTATAGGATTTAAAATATTTCTTCAGCTGCTGTGGTGGTGCAGGCCTGTAATCCCAGCACTCAGAAGGCTGAGGCAGGAAGATTATTGTGAGTTCACAGCCAGCCTGGGCTACATAAGTAAATCAAGGCCAGCCTGCATTACACATTGAGACCTTGTCTGAAAATGAAAATAAAAATAAAAATAAAAATAAAATAAAAATAAAATAAAATAATAAAATAAAATAAAATAATTCTTCAAACTCTATAACTACATGAAGTCAAATTATGAGACAGCTAGATGTGGTAGAATAAGCTTGACTACCAGCTTCTCAGGGTGCTGAGACAGGATGATTAACAAATTCAAGACCAGGCTAAACAACTTAGTGACATTCTACTCAGAGTAAAAATAAAAACAAAAAACAAAAAGAGCTGAGTGTAACTCAGTGGTAGGATACCTCCCTAGAATGTATTGGTCATGAGTTCAATACCCAGTACCACATGCCCACAAAAAAATATGTACGAAACCAGAAAAAAACTTTGACCTTAGATGTATAAATCAAAAAAGCATAAAGATTTTTACTTTTCAACTATACATTTATAATTATAAAAAATTAGATAAACAGTTAACTAAAGTAATTCCTAGAAAGGACAGAAAGTAAAAGTAGAATAAGAAATAGTCACCTATTTAGAAATGTTAGTATAGAAATAACTCAAAGAATTCAAGTCCAAAGTCCAGTAACTAAATAGTGGGGTACACGTTATAGGAGGCTCTCGGAGAGGAAAAATGTCATAGGTTTGTTCATTAGAACTCTTTATGGCACACCTTGCTATTCCTTTTTGGCCTAAAATCCTTTTAACTAAGGATGTAGCCTCTCTTCCACATCTGATAGATGCTTTTACCCTTAATGCTATTAGATGATGCTCTACCCAGACCTCATTACAACCATGCGGCCTCTTTCCCTCAGCTGCTTTGAAAGTTGGCTCCTTCTATAGTTGGAATGTGTGCAGCTTCCCAAAATCCACATGTTGAAATCCTAACCCCTAAGGTGTCAGTATGAGGGGGTAAAGAGTTTCAGGAGACAGATCATAAAGGTAGAGTCAGCTTTGGCTACATAGCAAGACCCTGTCTCAACAACCCCTCTCCAGAAAAAGAAAAGTCCCCAAAGCACTTAAAATTACAGAATTTCCGTCCCTCGAGACCTTTAAAAAGAAGTAAGAAATGATCTACCTTAAGTGATTCCCACACTGCTACACCATGGATGTTGCTCGTGCTCAAGGTCCATATATGGGCACGCTGGTCCCAGGATGGCAGTGCGGGAACTGAGGGAACTTTAGGAGGTGGTAGTGGGAGATCCTTAGGTCCACTGACATTCTGCTCTTGGAAAAGAGTAAGGTATTTCTCATGGGACCCTAGTTAGCGTCTTTGAGAGGATGATTATAAATGCCTGAGCCTGACACCAACTCACTTTCTGCTTCTTGCCTCAAAATGTGATCACTCAACCTGGTGTACTCTTGTCATTGCTACCACTATGATATGCCCTAGAAAAACTATGAACTAAAAATATCCCTTCTTTATAAAATTAGCCACCTCAGTTATTTCACTATAGTGATGAAAAACTAATATTGTCTTTTAGCTGCTTTAAAACAAGGGAGTAGCTAGAGGTGGTGGCACACACCTTTAATCCCAATACTTAGAGAGGAGGCTGAGGCAGGAGGACTGTGTAGTCCAAGGCCAGCCTGCACTACACAGACCCTGTCTCAAAAAAAAATACTCAAAAAGGGGGGTGGTGGGCAGTAGATGATTTTCAAAATGCATTTTAATGTAGCTCCAGCTTGGTGCAGAGTATATGTGAGAGGGCATTATTGCAGTATGATGTATGGGAAAAAACAGAGAGGAAGTTCCTAAGGAGACCTCAGTGGATGAGTGACAGATTTCTTGGTAAACTGGCAAGGTCTAGGACAGTGTCGGTGAACCTTTTAGAGCTTTCAATAACAAAAAGCCAGCTATGGAACATGTGTCACAGATTTGCCACCATGGCTCTAAGATGTGGCCCTCAGGCTTTCTTCTTAAAAACCTAATTCTATCATCATATAATAAATAGATTCATTTCTTGGGACAGATTCTTATTAACCAAGTTCATGACTCTAAATACTGAAGTCACAGGGATTTAGAGATTTATGGCTTATATCTAGATCTCCCCCAAAGACCTAATGCACTCATAGGTGGAGCTTTTGAGAGTGACTGGATCATGCGCATGTGATACTGGACTAGTCCACTGACTGCCTTAGCATGGTTCTGGGTGTGGGTGGTGGATTTACTGAAGAGGGAAGACCCACTACAGGTGTGGGTGGCACCAAGCAATAGGCTTGTAGCCTGGATGGAATAAAAACGGAAAACAGAAGGAAGTCTTGCTGCACCCCGCCTGCCATCCCATGAACTGCTTCTCGTCTGCCATGGCACCCTGCCTTGGAGCCAGTTGCCTATGGACTAAACTTCTACAAACTGTGAGCTACAATAAGCACTTCCTCATTTAACTTGTGAGTGTTAACTATTTTGTCTCTACAACAAGAAAGTAATTAAGACAATGAATAATGTAGCAGACCAAACTGAACTAATACGTTTTCTTCTTATAGCTGAGCACCACAGGAAGTTAAGAAGATTGCTTGGTGAAGATGAAATCAGAAGACAAGATACAACAAAAGTTTAATAACAAGCTAACAAGCCTGATGTGGTTGCTGCCCATAGGAAGGATGTTGCCAATAACATCATCAAAGTCCTTTTGGTTCTAAACCTTAGCATCCAGACACGTATCAATTTATTGCCTCCTCATTTCAAATCTACCCTTTAATACTCTATGTGTAATACTAGTATCACATGACCTCTATCAGCAGAGGGGGCCACAGAGACAAAGGAAGAGGAATGGGCTTTTCTTCCTAGACCTGGTACACTCTGTTCATGCAGCATATGGGACACTCAGAGGCACCAACCCCCTCAGCAGCTTCTCAGAAAACTGTACTGTGTCACCTCCCTGTGGAGGCTTTCTGGCATCAGAGAGTTGTTCCTCAACAAGGAACAGCTAGACACTTCAGTGAACATCTCCTTTTGCCAGGCCATGCCTCGTCCTCTGGAACAGGATGTGGACCTCATGTCTGGCAGGAGGGAAAGACATGGCAGTGTCCTGCAGATGCATCCCTTCCATGAACCTCAGGAGCAGAGACGCCCTTTGTTATTCCGGCACACTTTAGACTTTCATTTTTAATTACACTACTTAGTGGTTAATGAACCATGGTACATTTAACAGCCGTCTCCTTTCTCCTCAACCGTAAATGGAATGGGGTCCTTACCTTTCTCATAGAAAGCCTGAGGGTCCTGAGTCTCACTCTTACACTGGTTCTCCAAGGGCTGTGGTAAGCTGCCCAATGATGTCAGTGCTCCCGTGGGTTTCATTTCCTTCCAGATCATTTCTTGGCGATCAGCTGTACCCTAGGAGTAATCAAGCACCAGCACCATGATTCTGAGGCTATGCAAGATGAAAACACCTAGAGCAACAGGATAGGACAGGAAGAATCAGAAACTTAAGATGATTAGAGAGAAAACGACAGCACTAAAAGCTCTTATAACTTGAACCAATAATTAATACACTAAAAGACAAAAGTTGAGTAATTCTCTGAGAGCCCAGTTAATGCTACTCCCAATAGCAGTAACTTACAACAGGTCAAACGAGCAAATAAAAACACCTACTTCTTCTTGCATTGGTCCATCAAGTTCTCTCTCCAGCTCCTCCAGCAGAGTCACAGCTTCCTCCCCATTCTCTGGCCGGTGCCTCTGCACGCAGGCCTGCAGCTCCTCGGGCAGGATGGCCAGGAACTGCTCCAACACCAGCAGCTCCAGGATCTGCTCCTTGGTGTGTGCCTCTGGCCTCAGCCACTGACAGCAGAGCTCCTGGAGTTGTCTCAGAGCCTCCCGGGGCCCAGCGGAGTCAGAGTAGCCAAACTGCCTGAACCGCTGACGGAAGACCTCCTGACTCTGGGAGGCTCCCTGAAGGACAGAGTCCTTCCCCCAGACATAATTTTCTTCTTCGACCTTCACAACTGTAAGTCCTTCTTGTTCTCTTGCAGCATAGTGGGCCAAGGCTGTGGCCTCTCCTGACATTCTGGGCAGAGAGAGTTGAAAAGCCCGCCCCACTGAGGCGGGCAATTGGTGGAGGCTTGGGTCTGAAGGAGTCCTTCTGAATTCCAGCTCTTCAGGATGTCCCTGAGGCCAACAGTGCTCATGTTACACAGGTGCTTGGAATGTAAACACAAGTTTCTGAATGCCAGTTATGAGGGAACACAGCACTGTAAAAGAAATGTCTAAAAGACAACTTCCACATAAATGATTTGTCTTAGATGATTCAAGATTTTTTTCAGGATGTGAAACAAAATTTTGGTATCTCTGAAATCAATTTAGTGATAAAGTTAGGGACATTAGGGATGATAAACAGTGCTCCATAAAGACAATTGCAATTATGTTCATTCACCAAATGAAGCTACTGAGAATAAGTTAATCAAAGCCACATAGGCAGTGAGCAGTGCAACAGATTTCTACAGGTGAAATATTTAATTCTTGCCAGTATGGAATGGGTTCTCCCCCTAAAAAGGGGAGAAAGTTTACTTAATAAACATTTGTAGGCCAGGCGGCTTCCAAATGCTATTTTACTGGGGACTGACAATAACAGCACAGTATTATCATCCCCATGTTTAACAGATTAAGAAACTGAGCTGCTTGAAAGTTTATGAATTTTTCCAAGGCCTCAAAATGGTCAAAGATATGAACCCAGGGTTGCCTACCTCTTAAATACTTCCTCCTTTTATTTCAGAATAATTATGCTCATGACAATCCTGATTGTTACTGCAAATTTGGAATGATGGTGAAATGTTAGGAAAGGACCAGGGAGAACCGCTACAAATATACAAATGAGGAAAAATCATTTTGGACTTGGAAGTCACAAAGTTCTGACATAATATGAAGAAAAGAGAAGCAGATTCTTTCAACTAGTATTTCAACAAATACTTGCACATTTACCATGTTCTAGGCAGTGTACTAAGCAAGTGTCTCAGGATACATGTTTGGTCTCCAAGAACTCCTGGTTAAATCTGGGAAAATGACAGGTGAACACACAGAGATATAAATCCAAGTATAGTAAGCACAAGGAAAAGACCACTGACCAAAAGCAAGAAGAGAAGGGCTGAAAGAACCAGAGAGAGCTGCTTGGAGGAGACATATCAGCGGTCTGAGCTAAGTATGCCAGGCAAAGATGCAGAGGAAGGTCTTTCAGGCAAAATAGAGGCAATATGTCAGCATGTGGTCCACTGAAGAAATCAGATGTGGTATGGAAGGGCTGGACTAATGGCTGTCACCTTTGGCCAAGGCTCAGAGGCAGCCATGCAGCATCAACCCCATGACAGATTCACTGAGCCACAATCTCCAAGGTGGGGCTGCAATAAGTGTCCCAAGGGCTTCTGACATGCAACCAGGTTAAGAACCCTGCTCTAGAGCCTAGGGAGTAGTTAAGGAGTAGTTCAAGAAGAGGCTCTTGTAGAGTAACATGCAGCCCATCAAGGGTCTGGGATGGGGCAGGGGATTCCTATGGCCACAGGAATGTCTGGGAGAATGATGTAGAAAAGAGATGGAAGTATTGCAACCATTTGGTGAGGAGACAATGCGGGGCTGAGCAATGGGAGCCAAAATATATAAATTCGAGAGTCTTTTTTTTTTTTTTTTTTTTGGTACCAGAGATCGAACTCACAACCTCCCACTTGCCAGGCAAGCGCTTAAGACACACTGAGCTAAATCCCCAGCCCAGCCAAAATACATAAACAGAGGAGACTTGACAGGACATTGGGGCACACTAGAAAGGGCGCAGAAGCAAGAGTGAAGGGCTCAAGTTTCTGGCCATCCCTGATGACTGAAGGATGTGAGTGTCCTCTGCTTAACTACTCCTTAAGAAGGGTAAATCTAAGATACCTATGAAGCAGCATTTCCTAAACTACACTTTGTCAGATATTAAAAGATGCTTTCTATATTCCAAGGAAACTTGGTGATGAGTTTCATATTTTACTATAGCTAAATACATTTCTTTAGATTTTGTTCCAAAATAACATTCCCCTCACAATCATGTTTGTTGACAGGGTTAGCCTAGCCCTTTTCATTTATTTTGAAACAGGGTCTCTTACAGCTGGCTTCCAACTTTTATTCCTCCTGGCACAGCCTCCCAAGCAGCTTTTTACATTTTGCTATGTAGCAACTGGCATTTAAGAAATCAGGAGACGATGAACTGTCAGATCTGTGCATGGATATGTGAACATTTACCAGAGCCACATCCCATTGACTTGTGTCCTTCACTTAGTGACCACTAATCTATGTTATGTTTTGGGGCCAGGGATATAGCTCAGTGGCATAAGTGCCTGCCTGGAAAGCACAAGGTCCTGAGTTTGATTCCCGGTACACAAAAAAAAAAACTTATGTTCCTTGTCTTTTAATTCCTATGTTTGTGCTATTATTCAATTTTTATTATAGATATTACACCTCACCAACTTGTCCTCCATGGTTGTGTGGCCAAGAGAAGTTCGTAATCATAAAAAAATAATCTTTGCCCATTCCCCACCTCCTTCAAAGGTCCACTCGCCTCCATATTACAGTTCCCTAAGTTTAGTGCTAAATGCTCCCTATTTTCATTGTCTTTCCTCCTAACCTACCTTACTGTACCTTGTTACCATTAGTCTGATTTAGACCTCCATGTGCTCCAGATCTATTTATATTGTTGATCACTCTCACAACTCCTCTTGAAACTTCTCAAACTCGGTACATTCAAAACCAATTCATGATTCCTCCCATCTCAAACTTGCTTTTTCCCAGTTGTTCCCACTCAGATAGTAGGAATGTGCATCTGGGTGAAGGGCCAGAAACCTGAAGGATTTCCTAACAAAGTCCTGTCACTCTACCTCCTTCATCTAATGCAAATTGAGTTCTACTGATTTTATTTCCTCTCTAAAATCTGCCCTTCCTCCTGTCATCACCATGCAGCCATCTAATGTTTCACACTGCACAAAAAGTCATCAGCCAGCTTCCCCACCTGCATTTAGTCCCCATGAGTCTGTTACCTATATTGCAGCCAGAGATCTTTTCCAAATTGTAAATCTGATCGTGTCCCTTTACTAGTATTTTTATTTTCTTTTTAGTGACTTAAAAATAATAATCTTCCTCATGTTTGTTAACAGATTTAGCTGTTGCTTGCAACTTCTGATCTCTCATGTGGTTGTAATTAGTCATCAGCCAAAGTGAAGACACCTTATGGTTCCACCTGCATGTTTACCCATGACTCATTGCCCACTGGTTAATAACTGATGCCAGCTGATGGCAGGAAGCTCTGCTGGAGCTACAAATAGCTCTGACCTGTCTCCTAAAGGCAAAACCAAAAATATTTTAGCCAAGGTGATACTCTTTGACTGGACTCATTTCATTGGGATGCACTGCATCCATTTCATTTGGATGAACTGCAGTTAGGCCATTCACCTAACACTTGTATTTGTAATACATTCTACAAATTATTCTGAAGTCCAGTCAGGTTGAGAACACTGGATCAGTCAAGGAGTCATCTGAAACAAGACGAAAGAGAATTGCATTTCTTTCCCTCAAAGTGTTTCTCTCACTTGGTCAGTATATATACTTTTGGGACTATTTTGCTAATACTTGTTTTATCCATGACTACAATGTTTTGAGTTACAGTAGATCAATGATTTTGCTTAGTTACATCTCTATCACTCAATCTAACATGATACACAGTACATCCTATATATAAGAATGGAATTATTGTCAAAAAAATAATTTCAAAGAGGCAGTAATCAATGCAATATTGTCAGTTTCCTAATGTGGACCACAAATGTCCCCACAGCATCTTATACTACAAGTAATCCAGCTCACAGAAAGAACACCAGCTTTGGACTCAGATGACCCAGGTTAGAATCACAGTGCAAGCTGGTAAAAGGAAGCACAGGTCCCCTGAGGTCCATCATCCCATAAAAGAGAAACCTGGGGAGAAGTGCTTTGATGTTTAAGGGGAGAGCTCCCACAGCTTTGTGTGCCAATTTGAGAAAACAGCCCTGTCAATGTAACTATAAACCAAGTGTTTTGGATCAGATGCGTAGATTTAGTTGTCACTTGTTTATAAAGTAGACTAGGAAACCAGTCACCTAGCATCTATGGGGGGTAGTGTTGGTATGGTGGGAAACCCTGATCTTGGGTACAAATCCCTCCCTCTGGGAGAAGGCAAATTCCTGGTTCTGTTCCTCCCAGTAAACCAGAGGAAACCTCCAGGGCACTTCTGGACAATCTAGCACTAAGGTATCTCCGTTATAATGTAATATAATGTTTGCTTAGTTGTCAGAGAAAACACCAACTGAGCCTTTATTACACATTCCAACAGCTGCTTTAAATGCTGTTAATTCACATCTTCACATCGTTCTAGGCTTAAACGCAACTGTTGGAAAAGAAAGAACGCATGCAATTTGTTCCAGGAGTCTGTAAGTGATGGAATCTGGTCTGTGCCTAAATCAAAGTCTGACGCCTAGGTCCACGCTCTTAGATGCCTGTCCCGTTTCACACCCGCATTCCCGACCAAATCAAAGCGCCCTTTAGAAGAGGGCCTGAGTTTTTTCATACATTTCGTTAATGTTTGCTGAGGACCAATTTGTGCAGTTACTGCAGTAGGTGTTAAGGAAAGTTATGAAACCAGTGTCCCTGCCATTACAGAACTTAAAAGTAACGCGAGGCACGCCATTAAGTAGAAAGCACACAAAATTACCTAACTCGGGTTTTTAAATCTACAAAAAGGTGTTCTCGGAGGGTCTGATTAAAAATCTCGCCCAAACTGGGGAAGCCAAAATGGATGGCTGAGCCTTGACCCAAGAGTGAGCTCTGACCTGTACGGTGGCGGAGGCCGGGCACGCCGGCGGCGCCGGTAATTGCTGCGGGAGTCGGTGGAGCGAAGGGCGGCGGAGCAAACACTGAAAGGATGGGCGGACCGACTGCTGGTTGAGAGACAGCGCCACCAGGCCGACCGCTGGTATACCCACAGGCTCCGCCCGGGGCGGAAGCCGACCGAGGGCCTCCGAAACAATTCAGTAAGGACTCGGGACCGCGCTGCCGAAATCCCTCACTCACACTTCTCTCTGCGGGCCGCGCGCGCCACCCGACTGAGCGAGTAGGGCGGCCTCCAGCTGCGCGCACCGGAAGTGGGGTGGGCGCGCCCCTCTAGCAAACCCGGAGGACTGTAGCTCTGTGGCCGGCACGCGGTGCCCAAGAGGGAGGAGGTGAATGTGAACACAGAATCGGGTGTTACGTTTGAATCAGTCCTTGGCAGAGTATTGTTACAGAAAAACAGACCAAAGGCAGGAAGAAACAGCACCGAGGACGTTTAGGAAGCAGTTTATCACACGAATGAGCTCCTGACTAGGATCTCTCCAAAAGAGCCAGAACCCCGCCCGGAAGGGGGGGGGGACGGAATCAGGGGCTGTTATTGGAAAAGCAAATTGACGGTGTAGAGGCAGATTTAGTGCATAATGATTGGTGGGTTGGGTGACATCACAGGTTTGCCAAGGGAGTCAAACATCTCAGGTTGCATTGCCAGGTTATCAGTTACACAAAGGCAGTAAGGACACCTCAACTTACATTACAAGGCCATGGGCTACAAAAAGGCAGTAAAGTGGGTTACACAAAGAAGAAAATGTTCTGTTATCAAGTATGCCCGGACCTATCCTCTGGGTATTGGCTGGCATTCTTGGCAGGATTTCATTTAAAATTTTAAATTCCCTTTCAGTGTCAGGTCAGTGACTGGAAGAGAATACTGTACTAGATTTTCAAGGTATGTTCTATTGATGTGTATCCAGTAGGGAAGCCAACAGGCTCGTGAAGCTATTAATCATTTGAACTATGGCTGGTGGAACTGAGGAACTGAGTTTCATTTTATTGAACTTGAATTAGATTACACTTAAAGTGCTACATGTGAGTAGCAGCTTACATACTTATAAGTAATAACCCACTGAATAAAATAAACATAGATTTTTTAATAAAGCCAATCAAATTTTTAAAATGTCCAAATACAGACTAAAAGTATCTTCCACTTTAATGAAGTTGACCAAGTAAGAAGCCTTCCATTTTAAAGTTTCATAAGGTTTTATCAATTTGTTCATTGCTTTGAAGGAGCCAGCAAACTTTTTTTTTGAGACAGGGTCTTTACTATGTAATTCAGGTTGGCCTTGAACTCACTATGTGGTTAGGCTGGCCTTGAACTCTCAGTGATCCCGAGTGCTGAGATTACAGGGATGAAACACCACACCCAGATGCAACACACTTCTTAATCTAAAAATATGCAACTCCGTCACCGTTTAGTGAACAGATGAATACAAATATCTGTCCAGAGAAGAGCAAAGTGATATATACCTAGGATAACTGTCTTGAACTTTGATCTTTAATGTTGTGACTGTGATTTCTATAGAGCCCACAGAATGGCAGTAGATAAAAACCTAGCAACTTAAGAATCACAAAAATTGTTAAGACTACAGGTCGCTCAATATTGCTTGTAAGTCATACTACTTTCTAGCTGCTTCAAACCTTCCACAAAGACTATTTAAATAGCATTTCCATTCTATTCAAATCTTCAGTCCCACTCTCCACCCCTCATTCTTAAATGATGGTATAACAATGTCCTTTTCCTTAATGAATGTAAGCTTCTGGTCTGTAACAATCTCAGACGGCACCTAATTTCTTCTCTCTTCTTCAGTTGAAGAAGTATCTATGATTAATTCTCCACTCTGAGATACCCCATTTTATTTTATTCTCATGCCAATTTGATGGGAACTTTGTCCCACACTCTACTTCTTAAAACTTTTTCCCCTTATATAAATGACTTCTCTTTTGCTAAAGCCAGTGTTTTAATAGCCCTGACACTATGACATCAACCTTACATCCCTCTGAGTAGTTTCTAATCTCTTGTGTCATTGTTCCCTTTATGCAGTGCTCTCTTCTCTACCATTCTGACTGGCATGTGGAGAAGAATTTTGTTCCTGAATCCCATAACCTGCCCTCAATTGTATAGGATACCGCAAGTGCTCACTGGGGAGGAAAGTGCCTGGGCAAAAACCGTATTCCAGAGGCAAGCTCTAGTACAGGTTGGAATAGAGAACTTGACTTAGGTCTGAGTCTAAAATGAGCCCCTACCAGTACAATCCCTAAAGTTCAGATTCTTCTAAATGCCAAGGTGTTTTAGGCTTTCTCTATGGGATTCAACATTCTTCTAGCCTTTCTCTAATGCCTGGCTCTAAGAACACTTTTTTTGTGTGTGCCAGGAATCAAACTTATAAGCTCATGCTTGACAAACGGGCACTGTGCCGCTGAGCTATATCCCAGGCAAGAACACACTTTTAAGGTATTTATTAATACTACGGCACTCTATCAATGTCACAAAAAAATCAATTTTTTTGTTTTTTGTATAGTTGTCTGTGCCACATTGCCACTAATTTTTATTTATTTATTTATTTATTTATTTTTGGTACTGGGGATTGAACTCACAACCTTTCACTTACCAGGCAAGCACTCGAGCCCCTGAGCTAAATCCCCAGCCCATATCACAAAGTTAGTTGCTTAACACAATATGCATCTCCTTTGCCATATAAAGAAACCTAATGAAAGAGGGACAGCCCATCACCTTGGCCATATTCCATTGGTCAGAAGCCAGTCACAGGGTCTGATCACACTCAAGGGGAAGAGATTACACTTACGTGTGACTAACTAGAGGTAACTATAAAGTATCTCTCAAACACACTTCTAACATATCCCTGTTGCTTTCCATCTTCACTGTCACCACTCCAATCCAACTCACTGAAGTGGGTTTGTAAACAATATAGGAATCCTAGCTGCTAAATTAATAAATTTTGGAATTTTATTAGCTGAGCTCAGTGACCACTCACATAGACCCCTGTTGCAGAGTCCAACTGAGTGTCCCCAAACTGGAGGGTTACCGGACATTTAAAGCAGAAAACTGCAAAACAAGACATCCTGTTGGAAACAACTTAACTAGAATCTTACATTAATTTTGGTTGACAACTGTATCCTACTTCTTTGTTGAGTAGGTTAATTTTCTTTTCTTTTCTTTTTTTTTTTTTGAGTTTTTTGTTTTGTTTTTTGGTACCTGGGATTGCACTTGCCAGGCAGGCACCTATACCACTCAGCTAAATCCCCAGCCCTTAATTTTTCTCTGTTGTGGGTGCAGGTCATTCTGATTTTCTCATGGGACTTGTACCCTGAGTAATTTTTCACTCTTCTGGGTCAAATACAGGGTATGAATCAAATACAAGGCACAAGATGGCGTCAATTATGCCAAGCTACAAACTAAGGTCAAAGGCATTACTGCCCTACTAAAAACTTTTTACGGGTTCTTCATTGCTCTTATGATCAAATCCAGCATACTTAAAATGGCCTACCTCTGACAATTGCCTATCTCGAATCACACTTCTAGTCAAAAATGTTCATTTAAGATACTCTGGCTCTAGGCTGGGGATTTAGCTCAGTGGCATAAGTGCCTGCCTTGCAAGCACATGGTCATGAGTTCGATCCCCGATACCAAAAAAAAAAAAAAGATACTCTGGCCTTGATTTTGTCAACTCGTTTTCTCTTTTGGAACTGACTACAAGATGATCTCACTATCTCGACTTTATGTTTTCTGACTAATTCTTTATCTTTCAAGCCCAAGTTGAAAAATCACTTCCTTCTGGAATCTTCACTTGAACCTCCCTCCCCACCACACTAATGCAGGCACCTTCATATATGTATTATGACACTCTATGGTCATCTTCCATATAATTTTTCATTGTTGGAATTCATAAATTAATTTTTAATTGACTGGCTATTAACTGACATTTCAATTAGACTGTAAGTCTCACAAGGGCACTTCTGTATCTATCCCATCCAGTAGGGTTCCTGCTGTTAAAGGGACACCATAAATATTTGATGAATGTTTCAATGCCACATGGGATGCCTACCTCTGGAGTACATGATGACTTATTTTCCAAGGAAAACCCACTCATGGGTTATTTTAAGAAAAATCAATTACCAGATTTGTCAACTTTCATCAGTACCTTTTCCTAAAATTGGGCTGCCTATGAACAAGTTCATGTTCACAGTGGTACTTTTTCCATTTTATGAAGATTATATTATGGTACATTGTTGGAGAATATACAAATTTCTTTTTCTTTTAAATTTTTATTTTTATTTATTTATTTTTGCAGTGCTGGTGTTGAATCAAGGTCTTGTACATGCTAAGCAAGTGTTTGACCAGTGTGTTACATCTCCAGTTGTACAAATTTCTTGACTGTCAAACAAAAGGTTAAACCAAAATAGTGATTTTAGAGGAAGTCTCCTTAATGAAAACCCATGACATTCTACTTGTACTCCCTTATTCATAGTTCTGCAAAGTGTTCCTAGAAAAAATAGGGGCATCTTGGTCTGTGTTGTGATATTTTGAATAAAGGACAGATGAATAGTATGGGTTAGAAAGTGCTTTTACAAGTAAGTAATGGATGTACACTTTGCTTGATTGTCACAGACTGAACACATGGTTACTCGCACACAAATGAAGAAATAGAACATTATCATGCCTCAGAATTCCCCTTGAGATGGCTTCAAATCCTTACCCTCCAATAGCCACCAAAGGTAGCCATTTCATGGAAACTTTGATCACTTAGGTATTGGTTTAGTCAGTTTTCTGTACTTTATATAAATGGAATTCAATATGTACTTCTTGAGGCTGACATTGTAAGTGAAGCTAAATTATGTTGTTATATGCAGATGTATGGTTTCAACATAAGAATTTTCAAAAGGGACACAATCATTTATTTTATAGCAGTAATGGTGAACCTTTCAGAGCTTTCAATGATATAAACAGCCTGCTGTGGCATGTGTGCCATAGGTTTGCCACCACGGCTCTATGGCAAATATGTTACTCATTTTGTCTGAGATCTCACCCGAAGCATCTTTAATGTTTATGATTCCCAGCAGCATTCTGTTCATGATGATGTGTATGTGTTCACTAAGATAGAAGCTTTCTTTAGTGTTCTTTTCTCTTCCATATAAACCCTATCCCGAGACCTTTTTGTTTTTCTCATTACTGGGGTTTGATCCAGGGCCTTCACAGTGAGCTACATCTTCAGCCTTTTACTGTTTATTCTGATACAAGGTCTTGCCAAATCACTAAGTTGCTGAGGGTACTGAGGTTACAATCCTCCTGCCCCAGCCTCCCAGAGTACTGACAGTACTGGCATGCACTACCATGTCAGGCTTGGATTACCTTTAATGTACCTACTTCTACCAACAGTCACGTCAAGGCCTCGGAGACTTCATCTATTAAGAGCCTCAAAACACTCCAGACTTTAGCTATTACATGGCTTCAAAGTTACATCTTCATTTTTAGGTATTTATTATAGGAATAAGCTACTTTTAATACCACAAGCAGAATGCTTTGATACAACAGAAATCTATTCTTTCACAGTTCTAGAGGCTGGAAGTCTAAAATCAAGATTTGAAAAGGGTCATGTTCCCCCTAAAGAATCCAGGGAAGGATTCATTCCCTGACCCCTCCTGACAGTTGCCAGTAACCCTTGGCATCTACTGACTTCCAGATTTATCATTCCAACTTCTGCCTCCATCTCCATATGTTATTCTATGTCTCCTCTGTATCTGAATCTGTCTCTCTTAGAAGGACACCATTGTGGAATTAGCATCCACCTTAATTCATCTTAATTTATATCTGTGAAGACCCTATTCCAAATAAAGTTGCATTTGCATGCACAGAAATTAGGATGTAAGCATGTCTTTTGAGGGACATAAGGTGCTTACTATAAACTAAGACTTGTTTAAACCACATGGTTTTCAATTAGAGTTCAAGATTTTTCAAACTGATACCAGTGACCTCACTGAAGAGAAAGGAAATTATCTGATCTGAATTAAATTCTGAAGGTCTTACGGGATTCTGGTGTTTATTGATACAAGCCTACTCACCTCCATCAAAGTAAATAAACTTTGGGAGCTTTGATTATATCAACCATCATTCTGCTTTCAGAATCTTAGTCACAGCACTGGCTATGATTTTTAGAAAGTCAAAATAAACTGGACATGTCAAAGATGTCTTAGTATCACTAGTTAAAATTTCAAAGAGGGTTTCATGCTGAGGATTTAGCTCAGGGGGGTAAGTGCCTGCTTGTGCAAGCATGAGGTTGTGAATTCAATCCCTAGCACCAAAAGTAAACATAAAAAATAAAATAAAATTTCATTCAAAATAACATCACCCTATGCAGATATTTATTTGAGCAAAGGAAAGTTAATTTTATATAAATTTACAATTTTGATTTACTTTTTTATCCAGAACTGGATATTGCTATTTGGGCAGAAAGTCATTCTTTGTGAAGAATTTGATGTTGTTAAGCATAATGGTACATATCTATAATCCCAGCTACTCAGAGAGGCTGAAGTAGGAGGATCACAAATTGGGGACCAGCCTGGGCAAACTGGTAAGACCCTCTCTCAAAACTTATAAAATGTTTAAAACAGGAAGAAGGATTGGTGTGTAGCTTAGTGGGTGGGCTCAATTCTCAGTGCTATAACTAAATATATAAATAAATAAAATGCCAAGGAGCCAGGTGTATAGCTCAGCAGCACAAGGGCCTGGAAAATGCATGGTCCTGAGTTCTGATTCCTGGTAGAACAACAACAACAACAACAAGATAAATACAATTCTAAGGGGAGTCTGTGAGGTCTGAGTGTTTACCTGAATGTGAAAAGAATCCCGCTAGTGGGAAATAATATACTCGCAGCTTCTTTTGAGAGCCCCTTGAAAATTTCTGTATATTTCTCTCTTGCCCTCTTCTCCTGTAACATAACATATATTACTAATTGTTACTTTTCAGGAAGATGATATAGTTTTGCAGCACAGCTCTTGTCTGGCAAGTGCAAGGTCCTGAGTTCAATTCTCAGTATCAAAAAAGAAATTAATTTTATTTCTCAGTATATAAGTTATGCAATATTAAAGTGTTATTAGTCAGAAAAATGAGCATATCACTCAAAGACAAAGGAGGATTTTGTATCTTCTTCTGGGGAAAGGGTTAGCATGTTAATGGTTATATGACACGTAATTGTACCATTTTCATGGAAGGACGTCTTGTTAGTGTTACAATTTGGAAATTAAATATGATCTAAAGAAACACTAAATTGACAAGGGGTAGACTTCATAATGTGTCAGGATAAACTACTTTTCCTACTTTTTGTCTAGGATAAACTACTTTTCCTAGAACTTCTTTCATATTTCTGGCTTAGGCAGAACAGAAAGATTTCTGTATGTGTGAAATTTATGAGGTAGAAGGGAAATGGCAGTGACTTGGTAGCTCACATATGTTGTTGATGACTACTTCCTTACTGTGTTGATATAAAATGATAAATTGACCTGCAGGTGCATGTCTTCTTCTATATCCCTGAGTGTCTCTGATCCATGGACCAGCTTTGCGGTTAGCTTGGTGACCCAGCTTTCGTTGGATGTGCTCACCGCTAGGGTTAAGGGCAACAGAACAGACATGGGCTTCGGTCCATTTTCATGAAGTTCAACTTATACTATGATTTTCATAGTGTAAGTAACCTTGACTTCCATCTTCTTTATTCCCATCTTCTTTCCTTCCATCCTTCCTGCCTGCCTGCCTGCCTTGTCAACAGCAAATTCCAGCATGTAATTCAGACACAGAGCACTAGAAGACTGCCTGACCAATTCCTGTAATCAGGTAAGGCTATTTTCCATAACAACTGTGTATGTATATACGTAACTTACTACAAGTTATGTTTCTCAGGTTGCCTTTGACTGATATATCAGAGATAAAGAAGGGCATTTCATGGTGAAAATGGTTCATCAAGAGGAGTAACAGTCATCGCATATGTAGAAAGTATACACAATCTTTCAAAAAAGATACTAGAACTAATGAGTGAGTTAGGAAGGTTGGAGTATACAAACAAAAATCAATAAACAGCCAGAGGTTTAGCTTAGCAGCATAAGCCCCTGCCTGGAAAGTACAAGATCGTGAGTTCAAAATCTGGTACTCAAAACAAATAAACAAGCAAACAAAAAATGATAAAATGAGAATAAACATTAATAATAGTATCAAACAGTGGAATACCCTAAATAGAGACATACACTATCTTCATGGATCAGAATGTTCAACATTGTTTTACAATGTTCCTCCCTCCTGAGTTGATCTATAGGTGCAATTTAATTCCAATCAAAATCCTTTTGTGTAGAATTGGCAAGTGGATTTGAAAATTCATATGGAAATCCACTGGAGTTACAATAGCCAAAAGAAAATTCGAACATTGGAGTTCTCACACTATCTGATTTCTAGCTTCATTATAAAGCTGCTGTAATCAATCAAAAGTGTGGTATCATGGGGCAGAGGGTATAGCTCAGTGGTAGGGTGCTTGCCTAACATGTACAAGGGCCTAGGTTTAATCCCCAGCACTATTTTTTTAAAAAGGTGGATTAAGCATAAAAAGAACAAATATAAAAAGTAGTGAGGCCAGAAATAGGCATATGAATAACTGACTTTTGGTCAAAGTTGAAAGGATATTTAGAATAGAAAGAAATAGTGCTGAACAGCTGACTATTCACATACAAAAAACCACAACAAGAATAAAAAACACCCACTTTGCTGTAAAACTCAGAATATGCTTTAAAAAATTAACTCAAGATGAATCACAGACTAGAAGAAAAAAATAAAAGGAAATTTTACTTAAGTTAGGGCAAAGATTTCTCACATGTGAGAAGAAAAACATCACCCATAAAAGATCCAAATGATAACTCTATTTCATCAAAATATAATGATTTTGCACTCCAAAAAAAAACAGTTAACAGAAAGAAAAGCAAAGCCATGATATAATTGCAACTCATATATATAAGATTTGTGTGCAGCATGGGTAAAAATTTGCAGACAGTTCACCAAGAAAGACATGCAAATCAAACAATGCTGAGTATCATTAGTGACTGGAGAATGCAAATTCAAATCTTAGTGAGATACAGAGAATGGTAAGGATGAGAAGCTGGGACTCTCATATGTTACTGATGAGAATACAAAATGGCACAGCCACACAAAAAAGTATGGCAATTTCTTAAAACATTAGACACATATCCACCAAGAAGACAGGAAAGGCTTATGTATATATAAAAACTTTTACATGAATGTACATAGCAGTTTTATTTGTAATAGTAAAAACCTGGTAATTACTCAAATGCCTATCAACTGCTGAGTGGGTAAGCAAACTGTGATACATACACATAATGGAATATCACACAGAAAATGGATATATACACAAACAAAGAATGAACTATTGACACAGCAATACGGTAAGTCTCAAGATAGTGCTCAGAGAAAAAAGTCTAAGGAAAACAAAAGAGTACATTCTATAAGACTCCACTTAAACAGATCTCTAGAAAATGCAACTAGCTGCGGCCACCCCAGGGCGGGGAAACAAGAAGCAAGAGCATCTCCTGAGATCCGTGCCATGCTGGAACTTAGGGCACCGAGCCAACCAGCAACCAGCCTGCTGCAGGCTTAGAATCAAACATACCACATTACCACCACCACCACCCCGGTTAAAAATTGGGATCCAGAGATCTGGGTATCTCTTAGTAGGTGACTATATTTGGTACAGCAAGTCAGGGGAGTTTCCTTCTACTATCTCTGAAGGCAGATATTTTTATAGCCGTTTTGCTTTGTCCTGATTAATGGTGTTGCTCTATTCAATACTCTGTGTTGATGTGTTCTATAATGTTGTGTATTTCTTTGATTTTGTTGTACCTAGTAGAAGACCAACTATTGTGAAGACAACGAGATATACAATGTTGCCTGTTACTGTTGTCCTGGTGACCTGCTGTGATGTTCTGTGCCAATTTCACTATACTGTCTCAATTGGCTTTATTCCATCCTGTTTTTTTGTAACTGTTTGCAGCCTCACTGTGTGTTCACTTTGTATGCCTTGATTTTGTAACATGAACAGCTATTTCTGGGAGGACAATATGTGGTTTGTCAACTAGTGATTTATGGTTTTTTTTGAGGTTTTGTATTGTTTCTACCCTTTTTTCTGTATTGCTTTTTTCTCTCTTTAAATAAAATAAAAAAAAAAGAAAATGCAACTAATCTCTAGTAACAGAAAGCAGATAAGTAATGGTGGAAAGGGGGAAGGATGCCAAGGGTTGATAGATGTATTTATTATGTTGATTGTGGTGATGGCTTCACAGCTGCATATATATGACAACCTTGTCAAATTATAGATTAATAAACACTGTTTAGATTGTCAGTTATACTTAAATAAACTTTTTTTTTCTTTTTTTGGTTTTTTGAGACAGGATCTCACTATGCAATTTAGGCTAGCTTTGAGCTCACTTTGTAGCCCAGACTGGTCTCAAACTTACAATGATCCTCTTGTCTCAGCCTCCTGAGTGTGGGGATTACAACCATGTGCCACCATGCCCAGCAAATAAATTATTTTTTTAAAAAGTACTTATACTTCCTAAAAAATAAATAAATAAATAAAAAGTATTTATACTTGCTATTTAGAGGACTGAAGTTCCTACCTCCTTTTCCTCTTACAAGTATCTTAGAGTCTCGGTCATAAAGCCTTAAGATTTCTTTCAATTTAGGGAGCCAAGAGCCTGCAGGGGAGTTAGGACCTTGCAAGGTGAGTCCAACTGCCCCCAGGCTGGCTCGGGGAGAGATGGAGACCTGCGCTCCCAGCGATTGAGTTTCTAGCTGGCTACCAGGGACACTGGACCGAGACCCGGAAGTTCAGTGGCCTAAGTGCACCATGCCCAGTGGCCCAATTTCAGTTCACGAGGCTGAGACCACGCAGGGGGACTCTTGGCCTGGTTGGGCTGGCCTGGGGAGAGCTTAAGACCAGCACTCCCAGTGCCTGAGTTCATATCCACCCCCCTAGGACATGGGACTGCACCCCGAGGTACCGAAGGCCCCAGTTCACCATATCCAGCTTCCACCTTTCAATTTAGGGAGCCAAGAACCTGTGGGGGAGCCCAGACTGCTCCAGGAGCTGAGGGTACAGGATTCACCACACACCCAGAGGAAGTTTTGGAACACTACTCAAAGCAAGGAAATATAGAAAAATGACAAAAGGAAAGACGAAAAGGCAGGCTCAAATCTCCAGCCCATCACAAGAAAGCCTGGGAGCCATGTACATAGAAGAAAATAGAAGCCATACACCTGAAATGACTGAAATGATATCAACTGAAATAAAGAAGCAACTAGGGGAAGCTATGGAGAAATTCAAATCAGAAATAATTGCCCCGGTAAAAGAAGAAATGATAAAAGTAGTGAAAGAAATAGTGAACACATCTACGGAAGACACAGCTAAAAAATTAGAGGAACAAAGCAAAGAGAATCCCTGAATGAACACTAAAAGAAACAAACAGAATACATAAAGCAGATTCAAAGAGATCTACAGGAAATCAAAAATTCTATTGAAAGCTGCCAAAACCACCTCAATAAAAGTGAAGATAGAATTTCAGACCTTGAAGATAAGATCACAGCTAGTGAACAGGAAAGGAAAGATCTTTTAGAAATAAAGAATCAGAAAATAAAAATTCAACAACTGCAAGATGATGCAAAGAAAAATAACATAAGATTAACAGGTGTAAATGAAAAAGAAGGGGACAGCCCAAATGATATCAAGAGGCTATTTACAGAAGTAATAGCTGAAAACTTCCCAAACATGAGAATGGAAACTGACATTTGGATTAGTGAAGCATATAGAACTCCAAATAGCCATAACCAAAATAAAACTACACCCAGACACATAATAATCACCAGAAATCCACCATAAGAACAGAATACTAAAAGCTGTTAGAGAGATAAGACAGATCACCTATAAAGGAAAACCTATCAGAATCACAGCAGACTTCTCAACACAAACAATGAAGTCAAGAAGAGCATGGAGTGAAGTATTTCAGATCCTAATGGAAAACCACTTCCAACCCAGACTGACATACCCTGCAAAACTGTCCTTCAAAATGGATGGAGAAAGAAGATACTTCCATGACAAAGAACAGCTGAAAAACTTCACAAACACCAAACCAACCCTACAAAGAATATTGAAAGACATTCTAGATACACATAGGATAAAACCACCAAGCAGACAATTAAACAGAATGGAAAGGTGAAGATACAACAGCAGAAAGATAACATGTC
>PVJX010015750.1:0-41915 GCA_004027295.1 Dolichotis patagonum
TTTTTTTTTGTACTTTTGACCAAGTGACACAGTATCAATTATTTTCCAATTTGTTTATCTTTCTCTTTTCATTAAAATTATAAGCTCTAAGAAGGCAGAGGCTTTGTTTTATTTGTGGTAGTATTCCTGACACCTGGAATGGTGCCCTGTACAGTGCAAACATCTCATAAATATTGTATTTGTTGAGAAGATGATCAGAGGTTCATGGACAATTATTATATTATTTTCTTGGTCTTATAACATTTAGTCAGCACTGGATGTAGTGAAAGTAATTTCTTTCTTAAATTCCAAATTGGTGTTACTTTTTGGTTTGTTTGTTTGTTTTTTGTTTTTTGAGGTAGGGTCTCCCTGTGTACTTTAGACTGACCACAGAAATCATCTTGTCTCAGCCTTCTGAGTGCTGGTATTATAAGTAAGCATCACCATGCCTGTATGGGATCTTTTTTGACTTTTTTTTTTTTTGGTACTGGGGATTGAACTCACAACCTCGAGCTTGCCAGGCATGCACTGTGCCACTGAGCTATATCCCTGGCACTCTGTATGGGATCTTTTGACCCAGATATAGTAGAGATCAGGCTGTGTCAAATATTATAAGTGCACATGCACAGGCACACTATTGCACAGGCAAAGCTTTACTGAGGGTGGAGGAGAAAGGGTCTCTGTTGAAGCTTTGGCTCAAGGGAGTTAGTAAGTGGTTGAGGAATGAGAGAGAGAGGGAGAGGGAGAGAGAGAGAGACAGAGAGAGAGAGAGAGAGCCTGCTGCTCACAGAACAGAGAGAATAGGAGGTGTCTATTGATTTTTTGGAGTGGGCTAAAGTCCTGTCATGTCTATTGTTCCATTTTATTGGAACTATTGGGGCATTGTTCTAAAAGATGACTTTTTGTGTATGCAATGGACTTAGACCACTGAGTGGTTGCAGTCAACTAGTTCTAGAGACTGTTGAATTTTTGTCTCTGGCACCATTATCCTGCACAGAGCAGCCTGCCTTGTAGCTGGTGGACTAAGGGGGGTCAACTTCACTCAGGAACTGCTGAATTACTCCTCTGGTTTTCATCCTCACTCTGCATGAACATCCTGGCCTTGTGATATGGCTGAAGGACTGTCCATATTTGAGCTTCTGAGAAAGATTATGGGTGGGGCAGAAGAAACACACAGCAGCCATGAAGGGTTATGGGCCGAGCTCAACCTGTAGCATAGTCTTTTTCTCTCTCTTTCTTTTAAACAGGGTCCCGCTATGTAGTCCAGACTGGTCCTGAGCTCACTATGTAAGCCAGGCTGGCTTTGAACTCATGGAAATCCTCCTACCTCAACCTCCTGAGTGCTGGGATTACTGGGATATACCATTATATTGGCTACAGCACAGTCTTAGGGGAAATATTTCTTAAATGATGAACATGGCTATGTGAAGAGTTGAGCAAAATCCTTCTTAAGGCTTAAGAGAGCAAAGGAAACAGATACAACATGAAGAGGGAGATGCCAAGACTTTTATCCCATTTTAGTCAGCCACCAGGTTTCTGCCTTCAGGTCCCAGGGAAGTAACCCAGGCTGTTAACATAAACTAGTGGCTCAAAGATGCTCTCTACACCAAAGTTAATGACATACTAATAATGTATTGTCCAGCTATGTGACCTCCAAAATTCATGGTTTTTTGTTTTGTTTTTTTGCACCAGGAATCAAACTCAGGACCTTGCACTTATCAGGCAGGCTCTTGCACAGCTGAACTATATATCTCCACCCCCTAAATTCATGGTTAGCTGGGGGTGGTGGTACACACCTGTAAGAGGCTGAGGCAGGAGGATCGCCAGAAATTCGAGGTCAGCCTGGGCAACATAGTGAGTTCAGGGCTAGCCTGAACTACATAGCAAGACTCTGTCTCAAAAAAAGGGAGACACAGAGAGTAAGCGAGTGAGCGAGAGAGAAAGAGAGAGAGAGAGAGAGAGAGAGAGAGAGAGAGAGAGATTAGAGGGCTTATTTAGGTTGGGGTTGGTGTGCAATTCCTCATTTCATGCAAACATTGTGCATTTTGGTTTTACTGGTGTCTCCTGACAGATCTGTCAAAATATACTATGCTATAGAGACTAATAGTTTATTGTACCCAACAGTTTATTTTGTTACCCCAGCTTTCTGTCACACCTCTGTCCTATCGTGGTACTCCTCAACTGCCTCCCTGGGACACTTCACTTTTCCTCAGTGTATTTCCTGTCTAATATACTAGCCAAAAGCAACACATAGCAAGTCCAAATTGAGATATGCTATAAATTTAGGATATACAGTGGATATACAGTGGACTTACTATGAAAAAAAAAAATGAAATATCTCAGTAATTGTTCATAATGAGTATATATTGAAATGATATTATTTAGAGATAAATAAAATTATTTCATGGAATTTAATCTCATCAGTTTTTAGCTTTAACAATGTGGCTATTAGAATATTCAGAAACACATATATAGCTCATGTACATTTCTACTGGACAGTGCTGCGATAGGATCTCAGTTTGAAGGTGCAGTTTATAGCTAGACAGACCCAGGTTTATAATCCCAGCCAGTACTTACGTGGCCCTAGGCAAATTAACTTCTTAAGCTTTGGCAGTGCGTAGCACACACTGTATACTATAGGTATGTAATGAATCAGAGTTATTATTATGAGAATGGCGTAGGTCCTGGGGAATGTTTTAACTTGGAAAAGATGTGTTTTCCACTGCATAGAAATATGACAGAGAGGGCTGGGGATGATAATTGCTTGTAATACCAGCACTTGGGAGGCTGAGACAGGAGGATCACTGCAAGTTCAAGGTCAGCCTGCACTACAAAGTGAGTTTAAATCCAGCCTGAACTGCATAGTGAAATTCTGTTTTAAACAGGACACAAAATCAAACAAAGCAAAACATGAAAAAGACAAAAAAACACATGACAAAGCCTGAGGAGACATAAAAGGATAATATCTTAGATTTATTGAGTATCAGGTCACAGATATTTTATACATATTTGTCTCATTTGGATCTCACCACAATGAATACTTTAGCCTTGTAAATGAGAAAAAGTCTGTGAGAAGTTAAGCACCTTGCTAGTAAGCATCACGATCAGGATTCAAATCCAAGTCTGACTGCCTCTAGAGTTTGTCCTAAGACTTTGCTATTAGGGCTGCTATCACAAATTACATGCTACCTTGAGGTTCATGAACTATATTCACGCTACAATTCTGGTCACAAACTAAACTGAACAAGAACCAAATGATATTATTTGGGGATAAATAAAAATGGAAATGGAAGATTGAACAATCACCTTTTCTTGATTCTTAGACACTACTCTCAGTCACAGTATTTATTTAGTGACAAGAGTTTTCAGTAATCAAGAAATGCATGTGTGTATGCGTTATAAGTGGAAGCCTGATAAATATGGACACCAATGTGTCTGAGAGTTGAGACAACAAAGAATTGAACTGTATGACTTCAGAGTTCATAGAGACACCTAGTCTTAGTCATTCTGCTTCTTGGGATTTTTTCCCTATTATGATAACTACAGCGTTGTTATTAATAACCACCAACAGTAAACACCCAATAACAAACACTACATGATATGATTGCTGATCTGCAAGAGTTTGGTTTGCTGAGAGACAGGTGAAACATTGCCAGGTCATTTTGTGTTTAGTGCTCTTCACTGCATGCTGACTCAAGAGTTCACCTCCCATCCCTACCCCACGGATGACAGGCAGCATTAGCCATTTCATCTCAAGGCAGAGGCCTAAGAAAGTCTCCTGCAGAAGGATAATTGGCCTATTTACTTGCTGCCTTCCACTTAGCCAAGCCAACCCAACCCCAGCCTCTGGCTGAGCAGGTGTTGAGCTGCCTTGAGGGGATAGGCTATAATAGTTAATGTATTACACCCATCCATAAAAGATTAAAGATTAGCTCTGTTGCAGCTGAACTGTAACTGTCTATTTGGGTTTCTCTCCTCTCATGCTGTCTGGGGAAGTCGGTGTTGTTTTCCATCTGAGGATTATTAACCTACTGGGTCTCAGGTTTCCTGGATGGGGCCCTTTGACAGATCTCCTTTAGTGAGCACTTGCCAGGTGCCAGGATCTGGGGCTAGCACTGTCTGTGAGTCTGTATCACTGGTTTCCTCCTCCCACCAGCCCTTGGAGGCAGAGAAGGCGTCTCCCAATCTCAGAGTGGCTAGAACTGTGAATCTCCTCTGTGGTATGCAGTAATTGAGAGTAGAAGATTTTATTTCTGATCCCCTAAGACCTCCATGCCATTAGCTCTTTCCTTAGGTCAAAGGGTCATATGCCATTATCTATACCATCAACTCAGATATTTTCTTGGAAGACTCTTTGTACAGCTCAGTGGAGATAGAAAAGCCCAGGAAAACTTGTGAAGGAAACAGGACACTGACTAACAAACTAGTGCTTAGGGTTTAAAATGGGCTCTAGAGTCAGGCTGCTTGGGGTGAAATCCCATCTTTGTGTAAACGTGGGCAGGTTACTTCCCTTCTCTGCATTTGTGTCATCTCTCTGGTGGGGAGCCTATCAGAACTTCCCTTTGGGATTGTTATGAGCATTGACAGAGACAACTGGAAAATTGTAAGGCACATGGCAGTTTTAACCATTCCCAATATTATTGTGAGATTTGGACTGTGTTAAACACAGACATTGAACAAAATGGGTCAACATTTGGACTCAATTACGTAGTGGCTACATGCACTTGAATCCATTGCTTAATTTCCTGAGCTTGTTTCTTAATCTGTAAAACAGGAAGATGATCCACTTGACAGAGTGTAGATAGTACTTGATGCTCTTGGTCTGTGTTCCCAAACACTGCTTTCAGGCAGTGCAGTTGAGAAGGCAGGATGTAAGCATCAGGAAGGAAACCAATGGGAAGAATACTATAAGGAGAACTGGCGTATTCTCCATATAGACGCACCATGGTCACTTGTGGCGTATGATTCAATCAGCACTCATTGTGTGCTTGCTGTAGGCTAGTAGTTCTGGGCTTTTGAAGTACAGAATAAGCAAGGGCTAGGGATGTAGCTCAGCCATAAAGTGCTTGCTTAGTGTGTATGAATTCCTGGGTTCCATCCACAGCACCATCAAAGGAAGAAAAAAAAGCTAGACAAACAAAATCCCTGCCTTGACAGAGTTCACATTCTAGTGATAAAATATATTCTGGTTACAGAAGAAGTGATATGGGAAATATTTATGATATGATGTTGACTACAAGAGTCAGTTACCAAATAATTTGTATAATATGATTTTAACTAGATAAGAGTCTGCAAAATGTCTGTACTCAGAGGAATTAAGATAGAATGCTCTAATGCTAACAATAATTGTCTTTCATGCTCGGGACCAGAAATTATTTTATTTTCCCTTTATATGTCTCTGTTTTCCTATTTTTTGGTTTTTGTTTTGTTTGGTGGTGGAGATTGAACCCAGGGCTTCTGCACTCCATTATTGACCTACACTCCTAGATCTATTTTCCAAATTTTTGATGAATATTTGTTGCTAAAAAGGAAAAGAAAAACAAACTTTAAATTAGGTACAGTAGCACATACTTGTGATCCCTGCTACTCAGGAGGCGGAGGCAGGAATATTGAAAGTTTTTATTTATTTATTTATTATTGAAAGTTTGAACCCAATTTGGACAATTTAACTTGATCCTCACTCAAAATAGAAAATAAAGTCTTGAGGCTGGGGATATAGCTCAGCAGCGCAAATGGCTGCCTGTCAAGCACAAGGTCATGAGCTCAAATCCTGGTACCAATAAATAAATAAATAAATAAAATAAAGTAAAATAAAATAAAGCGTGGTGTGATGGTATATGCCTGTGATCCCAGCCCTTAAGAAGCTGAGGCACAAAGATTGCCATGAAACCAAGGCTTTACTGGACTAAGTAACAAGACTGTCCCCCAAAAGCATAAAAATAAATAAATAAATAAATAAGGACTAGGGATATAGCTCAGAGTTTGATTTCCAGTACCACCAAAATAAAAACAAAACAAACAAAAACTCCACAAAATTTGAAACAAATCAAATATTCATCAATAGATGAATAAATAAATTGTGACATGCTTTTGCAGTAGAAAACTACTCAGCAATAAAAAGATACTGATATACATAATAAGATAGACATGCCTAAAAAGTCTTAATGAAAGAAGTCAAACACAAAAGAATATGTAACTTATAATTTCATTTACATGATGTTCTAGAACAGAAAAACTTAATCTATAGCCAGAGAAACCAGATATGTGTTTTCCAGGGGTGGGTATGGGTGTATTGCTTGCCATGGGACCCAGGGAGTATTCTGAAAAAGTGTAAATGTTCTATATCTGAATTGTGGTGGTATTCAGATATATACACTGAAAACTCTTTAAATTGCACATTTAAATGGGTAGTTTTATTTTGTTTTTGTCTTTTTTTTTTTTTTTTTTTTTTTTTTTTTTTTTTTGGTACCCGGGGATCAAACTCAAGACTACGCACTTACAAGGCAGGAGCTTGTGCAGCTGAGCTAAATCCCCAGCCCTGTTTTTGTCTTTTTTGAGACAGGATTTTCTATATATTTCAGACTGGCCTTGAACTCACTTTATAGCCCAGGCTGACCTCGGATTCACCTGCCTCAGCCTCCCGGGTGCTGGGACTACAGGTATGCACCATGGTGCCTGGCTAAATGGGTGTATTTTAATTGTATGGAAACATATGTCTTAGTCCATTGTCTGTGGCTGTCATAATGCATGTGCCAGGCCCTATGTTTTAGCCCCAGAGTTGCAATACCCAACCCAACTAATGCTGGGTACTTTACAGAGAAAAGAGGTTTATTAAGCTCACAGTTCTGATTTCAGTCTATTGCTGCCAAAGCGAGCACAAACTCACAGTTCTAGAGGTTGAAAGTCAAGATTAGGTGGCCCCACCTGTTTGGTTTTGGATGAGGGCCGCATTGGCTGGGTGTCAGAGTGGAGCCTGGGAACCATCACAAGTGAGACAAGAAGCCAGAGACATTCGAAGACTGAGTTTGCTCTGTGTATAACAAGTGCTTCCAGGAGCTATGAGACTGCAATCATCCCTTCCATGGCAGTGCCCCAAATAACCTACGCGCCCTCTGACAGGTCCCATCTCTCAAAAGTTTCTTTATGTTCAGTCCACCAGACTGGGAACCAAGAGTCTAGCACATAGATTTTTAGGGCACACATTCAAATCACATATGAATCAGACTAATATAACATTAAAATTATGAAAAATTATATAGTTTTTCTCCTGGTCACAAGAGAATTACATGTTCAACAATTGTAAGAAATTCAAATATTTTAGAAGAAACTTCTAATACTTATGAAAAAAATACTTTCTCCATTTTGAGATATTGAAGAGTCACCACAACTCCAAGTGCAATGTTTGATATGCAATAAAGATTAGTGAATGCAGATTATGAGGGAAAACCCCATTCCCAAGAGAAGAAATCCCAGCTTTCTTCAGAAATCCAGTAGAAATTTTGCAGAGGATAAGGTTGTCCGAGGGGTAGGTGCATGACTCATGCAGGGGCCCACAAGCCAGAGAGAAACACAATGCAGGGACAGAGGCGCTGATAAGGAATTGCCCCGGGTTGGTTTTCTGCTGGATCTTAGCGTTTGCTCCTCCCATTGAATTGGGGAAAAGAGTAAGAACCTGGCAGAGAAAGGCTGCCAAGGAATGAAAGAGACCATAGGCACGGAGCCCGCCCTCGGCAACCCTCCAGAGCCAACCATGGAGATAAACCCCACTGTTGTGGCTCAAGGACTGTGGACTGATTCCACCTGTTTGTCCTTAGTGAGTAGAATCATATCAGTCTGTGACCATATGTCACGAACTCCTAGAAAAGGCCTACATTAAACATTATTTGCGGATGCAAAAACAGTTGCAGACTCAGGTCCCAGCTCCTGTTACGGTGGGGATAACAGAGACTGTAATTAACCCTGTCGTAGGTCGCACATGCACAGCGCCACAGCTCACCAAGCGCACCCCGCCAGTCATTTCAGTGTCTTCTCCACCGTCAGAGCTATGAGATAAGAAAAGAACAGTGTGGCAAAGGGCTAGAGGCAAACACCTAGGATGACACGCCAGCTCCACCCCCTACGAGCAGAGCGACCTCGAGCAAGAACGCGCTCCTCGGTGGCCATTTTGAAGAGAAAAAGGCAATGCAGATGATGCGCCTGTCGCAGTAGAGTGGACTGTGACAGAGCTGCTGGTGTTATGGCCGTCCTCCTTTTATGGATATGGACATGGCTCACTGGAAATCATGAAAATGTCATAAGAAGAGCTTCACTTGCTGGAAAATCTCCAAGGAGAAAGAACTCCTCATTGCTGTTATCTGCTCTTTGCCCAGGGGAAGTTAAAAAAAAAAATGGATTTTGCAGAGAACAAAGACCATGTTCAAAGAGTGACTTAGGGAAAAAAAATCCCTTCTGACCTAAAATCACAGGGCCATGGAGTCAAAAATGAAAGAGCCCTTTATTCCAGCTCCCTATCACCCACAACACAAAACAGATGGGGAAACCAAGGCCCACAGAACAGAAGGGACTTACTTCCCCAAATGACTCAGTGTGGAATGGCAAGCACTAAACAATAGTTATATATATATATATGTGTGTGTGTGTGTGTGTGTGTGTATATATAATAAAATATATATTACTATTTCCTTCTGAAGACAACCTCTTTAGTAGAACAGATTTGGGGTGAATTCCTGATCCTATACTAACCAGCTGTGTGACTTTGGTGAGTGACATAATATCGCTGATCCTCAGTATCTGTACTTTTAAAATAAAATAATAGCCAGGTGTGGTGGCTCACACCTGTGATCCCAGAACTTGAATGGCTGAGACAGGAGGATCCCTGTGAGTTTGAGGCAAGCCTACATAGTGAGTTCAGGGCCAGAACAACATAGCAAGACCCTGTCTCAAGAAACCAAAATCAAAACCAACCAAACAAAAATCCCATCTATCTCATTAGTGTACTATAAAGATTAAATTACATAGTGATTACATAGTGTATGTCCAGTGTGCAATGATTTAAGTATACATATAGTTTCCATTTTACGGATGAGAAACCAAGGCTTGTCACAACTTCCTTTGGCTCAGGATTGTACCTCAGGTGAGACAGAGGACCTAGAAGAATTTGAAGAAAGCCCTGGATGAGAATTAGGTGGGCACAGGTGAGCCAAACTCTCCTTGCATCTGTCACTGGGAGCCGCCTTTCTGTCTAGTTCAGTAAGACACCAGCCACTTGACTTTCTGTGCTTCTGCTGCCAAATGCAAAAACAAGTTGTGAAACCACCTGGGCAGTGACTCAGCCCGGAGGCCTGCTTGGCTGGTTACAGCCAGTAGGCTGGGGCTGTTTGGTTGAGCCTTGAAAAGACATTGTGTCTAACAAACATGTTGCTCGTCAAAACCCAATCAGGTGCCAAGTGCAGACGGTGAACTTGGTCCTTCAAGCGTCATGAATGACTGAACTTGAGTGCCAAAGTTATAGGCACCTTCTTCTGTGTGTTATTCTGCTCTAATAACCCTCTTGGCCAATGCCATGGCAGAAGAGGATGCTCTAGAGGGTGGCAGCTCCCATTTCCTGAGGGAAGTTCAGTGTGGTGGCCAGGGTCTGGGGTGGCATCCAAATGATACAGACCTTGGTTCAGAGCCCTGGTTGTCTTTGTGGCTCCGGGTGAGTCACAGCCCTCTAAATTTGAACTTCTTTATTCCATCAAATACCCATCTTGCAAATTTGTCTTTTATCCCAATTGGGAAAGGGGAAAATTTCACTTCCACTAGGGTAGAGTAGGGACTTGGCAAGGCTCTCGGTGACCCTGGCACCCAGAGGGCACAGGATGGAGGAAACACCAAGCACTGCGGCTTCTCCCAAGACCAGCAGCTCAGTGGATCTTTGCTGTGTGTATTCCACTGTGGAAGGGCCTTGTGAAACATTTAAAGGTAATTTAGCCTGACCTAGTGGCCCATGCCTATATTCTCAACCACTCAGGAGGCTGAAGCAAGAGGATTTCAAGTTCAGACCAGCCTGGGCAACTTATCAAGATCCTATCTCAACATTAAACAAAATACACATGTATATGTGTGTGTGTGTGTGTGTGTGTGTGTGTATATACATATATATATATATATACATGTATGTATATTGCTGAGGTTGTAACTCAGTGCTCCCCAGGTTCAATCCCCAGTACAAACAGACAAACTCGTAGATCAAAAGAAGAAAAAGATGTAAATTTTCTGAAACATAAAACTCTATTCATTAATATCAGAATCATTTGTCAAAAAAATCTATCCCTCTCCCTACTCGAGGGAGAATTTCCCCTCCTGCTAAAGGCCTGTACTGTAGTGGCATATTTCTCCCTTGCCTGAAAGTAGTGGAAAAACACCCAGCGCAACTATCCCAGCATTAGCCCCAGCTCAATCGTAGCACTGCTGCCCTACTGATCATTGTATTCATTTCCTAAGATTAGAAGGGAAAGAAACAATTTTAATCAAGGAATACAGTAAATTGAGTGGAATCCCCAAAGATTTCCAAGTCTTAATTTCTGAGCCTGTCAGTGTTGACTTGTATATAACTCAATCTCTTTTGCAGATGTGACTCAGATAAAGGTATTGAGATGGGCAGATGAGCCCAGATTATTTGGGTGGGCCCAAAATGTAATCACACCTGTCATTAAAAGAGGGAAGTTGAGGAATATTTGATTACAGAAAAAGAGAATGCAGGATTCTATGGTTTAATTATGTCCTCCAAAGTCCATGCATTGGGAAAAGTCCCTAATGCAAGTGTTGAGATGCATGAACTTTAGGAGATAATTAGGTTTTGAAGGCTCTGTCCTCATGAATATATTTATTCTGTTTCCTTGGGAGGCATTTGTTTCCACAGGACTGGACTCCTTGTAAATGAATTAGGCCTCTTTTCATCACACTCCCTTTCAGAGTGTCACCCTGTGACCTCTTCCAATGTTAGAGTGCACCAGATGTGGCTACTGACCTTGGACTTTTCTAGCACTAGAAGACATAAATTTCTGTTCATTTTAAATTATCCAGCTGTAAGGGGTAATGGGTATATAGCTCAGCAGCACAGCATCTTACCTGGCAAGTACAAGGTCCTGAGTTCAAAATTATCCAGGTGTGGTATTCTGTTATAGCAGCACAAAACAGATCAAGAATCCATTCCTTGTGGTGCGCAACTGTAATCCCAGAACTCTGAAAGGTTGAGTCAGCAGGATTACAAGTTTGAGCACAGCCTGGGCAATTTATCAACTTACTGAGACAGTGGCTGAAACTAAAAATTTTTTAAAAGGCTAGGGATATAGCTCAAGGCTAAGGCCCTACGTTCAATCCCCAGTACTGCAAAAATTTAAACAAATGAACAAACAGCTGAGGACTGTAGCTCTGGTCCAGCACTTACCCAGCATGCAGGAGAGCCCCAGTTCTATCCCCAGTACTGCAAACAAACCAAAACAAATGAAAAACAGACTAAGGTACAATGTGATTAGGAACACATAGACTGAAGCAATGTGACCTCAAGGCAAAGAATACAGGCAACCACCAGAAGCTGGAAGAGTTGAGGAACGAATCCATTTTTGGATCATGCAGAAGGAATCAGCCCCAACACTTTGATGTTAGCCCAAGATTTGTTGCAGCCTTCAAGCCTCCAGAACAGCAAGGGAATGCATTCCTAATGTCTTAAGCCACACAATCTGTACTAATAGCAATAGGAAACTAATTCAAGGTGCAGTTGGACTATTGATTATAGACATTAACACTTGTAGTAGATCCACAAAGCTGATACCATGCAACATTAAAAAGAAATAAAGTGCTGGCTCATGCTACCACTGAACCTTGAAACTTTAAGCTAAGAGAAAGAAGTGAGTGGCAAAGGGCTACATATCATGATTCCATTTCTATGAAACCTTCCACCTATAGAAGAGGCAAATCTGCTAAGACAGAAAGCACATCACTGGTCTCCTAGGGATAGAAGGATAGAAGGGTTGGGAGTTGATGGATAAGAAGTATGAGACTTCTTTTTGGAGAAATGAAAATGTTTTAAACAGCATGGTGGTGCATGCCTGTAATCCCAGCACTGGGGAAGCTGAGGCAGGAGGATTGCTGTGAGTAAGAGGCCAGCATGGGCTATAAAGCATTCAAGACCAGCCTGAATGGCACTGAAACTCTGTCTCAAAACAAAACAAACAAACAAACAAACAAACAAAAGAAACAGAAGAAAGAAAGGCAGAAAATGTTTTAAAATTGATTGTGGTGTTGGTTGCACAAGTCTAAGAACTGGTGAAATATACACTTGTCTGAAATGTGAATTATAGCTCCATAAAGGTGTTAACAAAAATACAGAGAGCTGGTATTTAGCTAATCTAAATACTTGCCAAAATCTAATGTGATGTCATATACTTGCATTCTCAGCTATTTGGAGGCTGAGGCAGGAAGATCACTCGAGTCCCAGAGTTTGAGGTCAGCATAGTAAGATCCTATCTCAAAAAACAAACTGGGTTGGGCACAGTGGCACACACCTGTAGCCCCAGCACAGATCGCAGGAGTTTAAGGTCAGCCTTGGCTGATAATAAGTTCAAGGCCAAACTGGTCCTTGAAAGACCTTGTCTCAATAACCCAAACCAAAAAAATTAAACCAACTAATTAAATAAGTGTTTGCTACAGTTTATATCTTTTCTCATTTAATTCTGAAAAATAATATGACTAACATAAGCAGCTGCTCATGTTACCAGGCATAATTTTATTTATTTAATTCTAATTGGCAGTTATTATAAGTATTGCTTTAAATATCTCTTTTTTTGAATTGACTATGTTTCTCTTTCTGTGGCTAACTTTAACATTTTTAATTTATTTAAAAATTTTTATTAGTACATATTTGTAGTACATAATAACTACATTCATTGTAGAAAGTTGGTACATATTTATAACACATCTTAATTCTTTTTACTTAGCATTGTTTATGTATCTTCTACTCTGTTATATTGTTCTGCATACCTGTTTTTGACAGTACCATCTTCGGTTCATTGTCATTGTTGTTAGTTTGTTCATTTTTGGTTTTGTGAGACAGAGCCTTGCTATGTGGTTCAGGGTGGCTTTGAACTCACTATGTTGCCCAGGCTGGTCTTGAACTTGTAGCAATCCTCCTGTCTCAGCCTCCACAGTGCTGGAATTACAGACATGGGGCATCATGTCTGACCAATGTTGTTTTTATCACTGTGGCTTTGTCATATAACTTGACATCTAAGATTGTGATACCTTCTACTTTGCTTTTATTGTCCAGGATTGATTTTGCTATACTGGTTCTCTTCTGGTTCCATTGGAATTTTAGGAGTTTGGGGGCGGGGTTATTGGGGATTAAACTCATGACCTCATACTTGCCAGGCAGGGGCTTATGGCACTGAGATAAACGCCTGGCCCTGGGAATTTTAGGATTTTTTTCCTAGTTCTGTGGGGAATGCTGTTGGTATTTTGATTGGGACTGCATGAAATCTATATGTCAGTTTTGGAAGTTGGCCGTTTTGACAGCATTGGCTCTGCCTATCCAGGGACAAGGTTTATCTTTTCATTTTCCAATGTCCTCTTAGATCTCCTTTTTCAGAGTTCTAGAGTTTTTTTTTTTTTCTTCTTTCAGACAAGGTCTTGCTACGTAGGTCAGGCAGGTTTTGAAGTCACTATGTAGCCCAGGCTGGCCCCAAAGTGCGGGGATCACAGTTGTGCACTGCCATGCCTAGCAATAATTTTCATTATAGAGGTCTTTTACGTCAGATACTTAGGTTAATCCCTAAGTATTTGATTTTTCTTGACGCTATTGTGAATAGCATTGTTTTCTAATTTCTTTCTTAGTGGGTTTGTTATTGATGTACAGGAGCACCATGGATTTCTCTGTGTTGAAATTATAGCCTGCAGGCACAATTTAAAAGCATTTTACATCTACTAAGTCTTTTAATCTCTATATGAACTAAAGATTCAATTACTATCTATTTTAAGATTAAAAAAAAAACAGGGAATGGAGAGGCTAAATAAGTTACCTGGGATCACCCAGCTTATAAGTGGTAGAACCAGGATTTTAACTCAAGTCACTGGACTCCTGAGTCCAAGCTCTAACCCCTGCGATCACACTCAGTTTAGGAGAAGGCCCCTAACCTGGCTGATTGGATCTGAGAGTTTTCCACTTCTTATCTCTAGTCTTTTACAAGGGTCAACTGCACTTCCTGTATCTTCAAAAAGAGATTTCCTTTTTAAAGTTTAAAGCTGAGCAGGTTTCTGCTATTTATACCCAAAAGAGTCAAAAAGCATCTTGATTTAGAAAAGGGCAAATTAACCGCCGGGGATTTAGCTCAGTGGCTTAAGTGCCTACCTGGCAAGCACAAGGTCGTGAGTTTGATCCCCGGTACAAAAAAAAAAAAAAAAAGAAAAGGGCAAATTCCACCCACACTGGCGTAGACTCTAGACTTCCTGAGGAGTTGGTGACCAGAGAGCCCCTAACACCTGAGGCCCCCAGAGACCACAGGGTGAAGGAAACACCAAGGCTGGCAGTTTAGCAGGCTTTGCTGTGTGTATTCCAATGTGTAGAGGTCTTGTGGATATTTTTTAAGTTAAAACTAATGTGTGGAATTTTAAAAAATACTATTACTAAAGTTCACTTATAGGTAATAGAATGTTGTGATTAAAATCCTGCGCTCAGTTGGACATAGTGGCGCATGCCTGTGATTCTACACTCAGGAGGCTGAGGCAGGAAGATCATCATGAGCTTGAGGTCAGCCTGGGGTACAAAGGGAGTCCAGGGCTGGCCTGAGCTACCACCCTGTCTCAAAAATAAATAAATAAATAAATAAATAAATAAATCCATAAAAAATCCTGAGCCTTGCATTCCAAAAAAGTTTGTTAGCTTTTTAAAAACTAAATATACAGCTACCATGCAATCCAGCAGTCACAATTCTAAGCATGTGTCTCAGAAAGATGAAGATTTGTGTTAAGACACAAATCTGTGTGTGAATGTTTGGTGCAGGTGTATTGGTAGTAGCTGAAACCTAGGAACAGCACAGCCAACATTCAGTAACTGAATGATTAAACAAACAATCCTTTATCTTGAGAATGGCGCTCAGCATGGAATCCTATTCAACAATGAAATATTAACTCTAGGGGCTGAGGATTTAGGCAGTGGCATAAGCACCTGCCTAGCAAGCGCAAAGTCATGAGTTCAATTTCCAGTACGAGGAAAAAAAAAAAAGAAACATTAACACTTGCTACAATCTGGATCAATTTCCCAAAAATTATACCGGGTGAAAAAAAGTCAATCTCAACAGGTTACAGACTATATGATTCTTGTATATAAAACGCTTGAAATGGCCAGGTTTGGTGATGCCCACTTGTAATTCCAGCACTCAGGAAGCTGAGATAGGATGATAGCCATAAGTTTGAGGCCAGCCTGGGCTACATAATGAGACCACCTTTAAAAACTTTTTTTCTTGAAATGACAAAATTATAGGAATAGAGACTAGATTACTAAATGCTGGGAATTAAGGAGGAGGCAGAGGCAGGAGGAGGGAAGTGGGAGTGTCTATGGAAAAGTCAGCACGAAGACTTCTTGCAGTGATGGAAATACTGTTTTGACTATATCATGGATAGCTTGATTGAGTGATATGGTATTATACATTTTGCAAGATGTTACCATCAGAGGATATTGAGTAAAGGATACATGGGATTTCTTTGTATTGTTTCTTTTATTCATTTATTTATTGTTTGTATTATTTCTTATAACTGTGTATAATTCTATAATTCAAATTAAAAATTAAAAAGACCCTGGACTCTGTGTTTATGTTCCACTACTTACTAACTTTAAGTTATGAAATAAGTAACTTTTCCTCTCTGCCCTTCAATTTTTACTCATTTTACCAATTTATTGTGAAAAGTTAACAAAACTATGCAAAGAAAACAGACTACAGCACCTGACACATTGTAAGAACTTAATAAACATGATTGTAGAAAACTTAGAAAATACACATAAAATGAAGAAAATGCCAGATGTAGTGGCACACACCTGTAAGTCTAGCATTTGGGAGGCTGAAGCAGGAGGATCTCTGAGAGGCTGGGACCAGCTAGGGCTATAAAATGAGTTCAAGTCCACCTGAACTGCATAGTAAGACCCAGCTTCAAAAAATAAGTTAAGAAAATATTTCAACCAGTCATATTTCTACCATTTTAACATTTGGATCAATTTCTATGTTTTTAGATACAAGCATAAACAAAACAATGACAAGGAAGTATTATTCCAAATGCACAGAGATGTCTATAATAACCAAGAAGGCTCTGACAAGTACATGGTTATTGGATCCTATGCTATAAGGCAGAGTTTTTTCTTCTCTCATAGATGAGGCCATGTTGTGAATGAGAATTTCGGAGAGGACAAAATAACACTGCGATGTGTCTCTCTCTGAGGTGCTGGCCTTGGATGATGCTTAAGGTGTGCAGTCTTCTCTTCAGTAAGTGGTCTCTGAGGGGGCCCCTAGGTGCCAAGGTCAGAGCAAACAGGCTCTGCAGTCAGGGTGCTCAGGAAGTCCCTGCTTTACCCTAGCAGAGGTCGAATTTGCTCTATTCTCAATCAGGGTCTCTTTGCACCTTTCTCATATAAGTGACAGAAAACTGTCAGCTTTAAGTTAAATTTTGAAAAAGGAAAATAAGTGAGGGTGAAGACGTGGAAAAAAATGCAACCTTCCTACCTTGCCGGTGGGCATACCAAAAGGTTCCATATTCCCTGGAAACAAAAGGTTAAACAGAGAATCGTCATTTAGGCCTGAAATTCCACACTGACGTGTCTATCCCGAATATTTGAAATAAGAAGTGCAAACAACCTACAAGTTTATAGAGGCACAATTCACAAGAGCCCAAATGTCCATCAGGGATGACTGGATAACTGGGTTGCCTTATCTACATGGAACAGAGTAGTATTCAGTCATAAGAAGGAAAAAAGGGCTGGTCTACCTGGATGAAACACAACAAAACTATACTAAGTGAGAGGCTCCACACAAAAAAATTGCTATTGTATGATTTTATTTATATGAAACAAAGTAGATAAATCCACAGAGATAAAACGCAAATTGTTGGTTCCCAGTGGCTGAGGGGAGGAGCATGTGGGAGAAACGGTTTCACGGGTAAGGAAGGGCTACCATGTGGAGTGAGGGAAATGTTTTGGAAGAAGATAGAGGCGGTAACTGTACGACATTAAGAAAGTACTGAATGGTCAGGGCCAAAGCTCAGTGGTACAAGCGCCTGCCTTACAAGCACAAGGTCCTGAGTTTGGTTTCCGGTACAAGAAAAGCAAACAAACAGAAGAATGTACTGAAGACTACTGAATTTTAAAATGGTTGATTGTATGCTGTGTAAATTTTGTCTCAAAAAAGTATTAAATGCTTTTTTTTTTTTTTTTTTTGAGATGGGCTCTTGCAGTATATGCTGGAGTTGAACTCATGGCAATTCTCCTGCCTTAGCCTCCTGAGTACTGGGATTTCAGGCATGCACCACCATCCCCAGCTTTCAATAAATCATTAAAAACAAAAACAATCTCGAAATTACTTAGGAAAAATGTATTCTTTACCATATTAATTCCAAGGTTGTGGCTTATGCCTATAATCCTCAGCACTCTAGGAGGCTAAGGCAGGAGAATCACAAGTTCAAGTCCAACCAGAGTGACATGGTGATTCAGTGAGAACCTGTTTCAAAATAAAAAGATAAAAAGGGCTGGAGATGGAGCTCAGTGCAGAGGCCGTAGGTTTGATCCCAGGTATTGAAAAAAAAAGAGTCAGAGGTCAAAGAACCCTAGAAATTGGTTATTTCAGTAGCTAGAAGATTTTATCAAGAATCTAAATTCTTTCTCTTTTTTTCATTTTTCTCTTTTATGTTTGAAAGATAGTTGTCCTATTTCCAAGGATTCCCTGAAGACATAGTCACATCTAGTTGTCTTAAACTGTGTCTCTCTCTTTTGTGGCACTGGGGATTTAACCCACGACCCTTGCCCTGAGCTATATTGCCAGGCTTATTTAATTTTAATTTTAATTTTAATTTAATTTAATTTTATTTTATTTTAAGACAAGTTCTTACTAATTTGCTTAGGCTGGCCTTGAATTTTCAATCTTCCCCTTGTCCTCCCCAGTAGTTGAGATGACAGATTTGTATCACAATGCCTGCCTCCCACCTTGTTCTCTCTGTTTTGACAGAGTTTCGCTGTGTAGGCCAGACTGGCCTCAAGCTTGCTGCGTACCTCAGGCTGACATTTAATCTCCTGAAATTATAATCCCAGCCTGCTGTTGGTATTGTAGTCATGTACCACCACACTCAGCTTCTCTCTCTTTTGTAAGTAAAAGATTTTTTGCCAAGCATAGTGGCACATGCCTATAATTCCAGCACTGGAGTTTGAGGCAGGAGGATCCCTGTGAGTTCAAGGCCAGCCTGAACTACATAGTGGGACCCTGTCTCAAAAAAAAAAAAAAAAAGTTTTTTTTTGAGGACTAAGAAATAATTCACATACCATACAACTTACCCATTAAGGTGTGTAAATTGTCTGGGGATGTAGTTCACTGCTAGAGTGCTTGCCTAGAGGCATGAGGCTCTGGATTCAATCCTTAGTACTGCAAAATTAAAACAAAACAAACATGATTATGGGCACATCTCAGGCTGGTTGTGCTGTCTTGATTGTTGTTCCTGGTGTTGGTTAGGGTCAGCCACTCTTTCTGAGAATGACTAAGCCACGAGCACGACCTTCTGGTTTCCACAGTGGGTATGAAACATATAATTGTTAGTGTTAAAAAGATGCGTTCCACTGAGCCACCCTAGAGCAGAAGAGATAGGAAGAAATCGCTAAGAAAGTCAGCGCCTCCATTAAGAGAACTGGCTACAATCCTGATGCAGTAAGTTTTGCATCATTTTTAGAATGAAGATAGCACGCTTGAACCCAGTGCTGACAAGCAGTGGTTCAGGAATGGAAAGTCACCCATGAAAATGGCTATGTCAGTGGATCCACACTGCTTACCACTTTAGATGACACCTGACCAGCCACTCACCTGAAGGGCAGGCCCTCCTGGGTATGTACAGAAGTGCCGTCTCTGTGAGCTGAGTGGAGACTGGTGCTCTCACCTTGTTTTGGTTTGTGTTTTTTTGAGATAGAGGGTCTCACTGTGTTGCCCAGTCTGTTCTTGAACTCCCAGGCTCCAGTGATCCTTCCACCTCAGCCTCCCAAGTAGCTGGAGCTATACCTGACTAGCATGCATCTTTAGTCACAGGTGGAAATCAGACAGAGGCTGGTACTTCAGCCACTTCTCCATTGCTGACAGTTGTCACCTTTGTCCATCCTCTTCTTCACACTTTGTAAAAGGAAGGATCCAACCAGACAAAGGAAGAGTCCTAGCCCTTGGTAGCTGAGGCAGGAGGATCACTGTGAGTTCAAGGATAGCCTACTATTCCTAGTGAGTTCAAAGCCAGCCTGTGCTACATGGTGAGACTCTGTTTCTAAAACAAACAAAAAGTAGGCTGGACATCGTTAAACTGAAGTTTAGTTTTGTTCTTTAAAAAAGTTGACAAGGGAGCTAGGCATAGTGGTGTATGCCTATAATCCCAGCACTGGGGAGTTGAGGCAGGAGGATTGCTGGGAGTTTGAGGCCAGCCAGGGTTACAAAGTGAGTTCAAGGTCAGCCTGAGCTGTATAGTGATACCCTGTTTCAAAAGGAGAAAGAAAGAAAGAAGAAAAGAAAAACCTTAAACAAACAAATATACAAACAAAGAGAAAAATAAAAAAGGAAGGATCCCAGTATGGGACACAAAACTGCTATCAATCAGCTGAAGGTTCTTTTGCTCAATTCAGATGAAATCACAAATAGGCAGAGTGTAGCTCATTCAGTGCTGACATCCCTGGGTCCTGAATGCCTGTGACTATCAGCTGAGGGTTAGTGACCCTCAGACAGAGTAACAATGGACATGCCTTGGGGACTCTACTGGCTAACTGAGATGGCAGCTCTTCGCAAGTCTCCATTGCTCTCTATTATGATTTAGATCAAGTATGACGCCCAAAACACTTATGGACTGAGAGATGGGGCTTTGGAGGTGATCACATCACAGGGGCCTGTATCCACCAGTGAGTTCCACAGCTGAGTATGTGGTTGGAAGGTGGGGCCTGGAGGGAAGAAGGGCACACAGGGGCACAACTGGAAGGATGTGATCTTGTTCCTGGATCTTCCCTTCTCTCACTACTTCCTGATCTCCATGAGGTGAGTGGTTTTCTTTCCCTAGACCTTTCCACCATGCTGCTTCTGCCTTGGAGCTAACTGAGCAGAGACTGAAAACATGAGGTGAAATAAACTGCTCCTTTAAGTTTCAGGAATTGGGTACTTTGTCTGAGATTACAAAGTAACAAAGACACTGTCCATCTCTCTCTAGCTGCTGCTGTGGTCAGTGTCAGACTGGACTACTGGTCAGTTTTAGCACCAGTAACCTTTGATGTTGCCAGCCCTTATGTACCAGCTCAGCATGATCTACTCAAGATAGCGATCATCAATAGGCAAAAGTATGCTATTCAAAAGGGACTTTATTAGAACTCAGGCTGTAACAGAAAGAGGAACAACGCATGGACCGACTCACTAAGGCCATGGAGGAAGTTGCTCATGTAGAAGAAAAAGGTGTGCTTATGCCTGGGCAGTGTCAGGTTCCCTATGCAGTCAGGGTAGAGGAAGAGCCCCTGGCAGGTCCCATGGAGGATGGCTGCGGGCAGTGGGGACATCCAGAGGGGCTGCGGGTGTGATCACCTGGGATGGAGCTGCCACTGAGACTTCGCTACCAAAGCAAAAGTCTTCCTGAGCAGCCTGAGCCGGCTGTGGCTGCTAGGTGTTTGGAGCAGCTGTGGAAAAGAAAAATAAAAAGTACCTCTCGCGAGTGTCAGGACCTTCTGTCCTATCTCAGAGCCACAGGCGTGCTCCACTGTGTCTAGTAAAACGTGTCCTCACACCTGGCAGGGTGGTCACCTGTGATGAAGACAATGTCACCACTCAAGTACTCTGATGAAATGCACCAGTGAGCTTTGTGTGAGGCTCTTCAGGGGGAAAATGTGGGTTTCACTGCCAAGAATGTCCGTCAAGGATGTCTGTCATGGCATTGTGCTGGTGACAGCAGAAGTGATCTACCTGCTGCTCAGGGGACTATCCAGGCCCCACCAGCACTGGCTGTGGCTCTGTGTGGGGTCACCACACAGGTTGCACTGCTGGCAAAGTCGCTGAGCTGAATGAAAAGACTGATCACTATTCTGATAAGGAGCTGAAAGAGGCCCCCAAATGCTTGAAATCTGTTGATGCTGCCATCGTCGGTATGGCTCTTGGCAAGCCCAGGCGTGCTGCGGGCTCCTGACTTCCTTCCTCTGTTCATGGTGTGAGTCAGACACTTGCTGTGGGGCTGATTAAAGCAGTGGACAAGGAGGTTGCAGGAGCGGGCAGGGACAGAAAGCTCAGAAGGCTAAATGACTGTTGTCCCTAATACCTAATACTATCTCTGCGAGCTGTAGCAGACTGGTCTAGAATGATTCGTCTCAACTGGTCACTTAAGTTTAAAAGGAAAATATTGGTTAATGGTAATAATGCATCACGAAAACTTCAGAAGGAAAGGAGAATACTTTTTGTTCTGTGTGTTTGTGCATGTATGTGCATGTGTGTATGTGTGTGTGTGAGAGAGAGAGAGACAGAGAAAGAAAGAGAGAGAGAAAGAGAGACAGAGAAAGAGACAGAGAGAGAAGACTGACAGAAAGAGACAGAGAATGTTTTCAATTATTAGTTTTAAAAAATTAAGCCAGGCCTGGTGGTGCAAGCTTGTAATCCCAGTACTTGGGAGGCTGAGGGAAGAGGATAACTACAAGTTCAAGGCCAGCCTGCACTACACAGTGAAATCCTGTCTTAAAAAACAAAAAATAAAAAAGCAAAAATAAGTAAAACAAAAATTGAAAGATAAAACAAAGAATAAATTAGATGTGCTTTTCTTCTCTTTTTTTCTTTCTTTTTTTTTAGATAGAATTTTGCTATGCAATTTAGGCTAGTCTTTAACTCACTATATAGCCCAGACTGGCCTTGAACTCATGGCAATCCTCCTGCCTCAGCCTTCTGAGTACTGGGGTTATAGGCATGCACCACCATACCTGGCTTGGATATATCTTTCATATATGTTCATTTATACCATAATGTCTGAAATCATCTGAGTGTTTTTCACAGGAGACTGTAATTCACAGGAGACTTTCCAAACTTTTCCTGGCACATTAAAAATTCTGTTCAGAGGAGGATTCAAGTGTTCATTCAGAGAGAAAGAGAGATGGCAGAGACTAATGTTTCTTTGACTCAAAGTGATACCCTCTTTCTCTTGGAAGGGGCACTCAGTAGGTTTCCCTCTACTTTCTCGTATTTTCACCTCCAATTATTTCTAGCTTCTAGGATACTTGCTTTTTTTTTTTTTCTCTCTCTCTCTTTTCTCTCTTTTTTTGTGTTTTTGAGACAGGGCTTCACTATGAAGTTCAGGCTGGCCTTGAATTCACTTTGCAGCCCAGGCTGGTCTTGAATGCATGGCGACCTTTCTGCCTCAGCCTCCCAAGTGGTAGAATTACAGGCCTGTGCACCATGCCTGACCTGACACTTGCTTTGGTAATAGTCACATCTGCAGTTCTCTTCTTACTTGCTGTGCCCCTCTTCCTCCCATGTCTCTCTAGAGCCTAAGTAGGCTCTGCAGGACCACATTTGAGGCACTCCATAACTATATTAACATGCTTCCTGCAGCAGGTAATGAAGAACCTGTCTGACTCACAAAAGAAATTTTTTGCTCACTAACTGAAGAGTATGTGTGATGACTTCAGGCACTGATGGATGTAGAGATTCAAATATTATCATAAGTATCTGGCCTCTGTCTATCTCTGTCTCCAACCTTAATTCTCCCTTCTCTTAGCTTCCTAGTTAAACAGCTGCTTTCTCCCCAAGAGTCTAAGGAATGTGTCAGGGAGGACAGCTTGCTTTATGCGTCTCTCTTTGTGCCAGGCATCATTGCATTCTGATGAACTAGATCAGTTTCCACTGTGTTCCCGCATCTAGACATATAAAAGTGGGGTTAGGCTGGATGCAGTAGCCCACATCCGTAATCCCAGCAAGGAAGGCTGAGGCAGGAGAATCACAAGCTCTAGATCAACTTGGGCAAATTAGTGGCTTAGAGACCCTGTCCTGAAATAATTTTGGCAGGGGGAGAGGGGTTCTGGGAATTGAACTCAGGACCTTGTGCTTGCCAGGCAGGAATTTGTGCCACTGAGCTATATTCCTGTTCCTGAAATTAAAAAAAAAAAAAATTTAGAAGTGGCTGGGGATGTAGCTTAGTGAGAAGGCATTGGGTTCAATCTAAAACAAAAACAAAAACAAAAACAAAAAACAATGGGTCAGGCCCACTAGAACTAAATACACTGGGAGGAGTGGACCAATGGAACAAAATAGGAACACACTATTTCCAAAAAGTGGAAAGGAAGTTGGGTGAGGATATGTACACTTTCCAGAATATTTGGCATGACATTCAGGCTGTCCTCACCAGTACATCTAGGACTTGATTATAGATCAGTATCCTTTCTGCCTCACTGGTACATATTCCCTTCTGGTTGTTAAAGTTTGAACATTAGTCCCATCCATTTCCACCAACCAGTTTTGCCCCAGTTTATCAACTTTCCCAGCCAGATCTTCTGTTCCCAACCCTGAGTACTCAGATTCTCTTGCCTGACCCAGGGATCCTACTTCTCCGGATCTCAGTCTGAAAATGAAGAGCTGGCTTTCACTTTCAGCCATCTATTTCTGGTTCTACCCATCCTCAAAGACCAGTTCAACCACCACTTCTTCCAGGAATTCTTCCTTCTATTCCTACCTGGAAGAAACCTCAGACTGGCCTTTCCTCACCTGAATTTTCTGCTGTTAACTCTCTCCTTGTCTCCTTGCTTGAAATTAGACTTTTATTATTATTCTCTGCTTTACAAGATCCTAAGCTCTTTGAAGGCATCTCATCCATTGTCCCAAAGTCTGTCACTAACTTAGTCATGTGCCATTGGGCAAAATCCTTCACCTCTTTGAGCCTTGGTTTAGTCTTTTATAAAAGGAATGAAGGGCTGGGTGTGATGCCGCATGATGGTAATTTCAGCACTTGGAAGGGTGAACCAGGAAGATTACTGTGATTTCAAGGACAGCCTGAATGGCACAGTGAGATACTGCCTCAAAAAACAAAACCAGAAAGAGGAATGCTGGTGTTGGGGAGGTAGATAGAACTGTGGTACAGTGCCTGCCTAGCATGTTCAAGGCCCTGGGATCAATCCCAGCACTTCAGGAATAAATAAACAAAAAGTAAGTTAAAATTAGGAATGATAATAGCCCTTAAACTTTTGTTTCTGTGATAACTGATATACACACAGTTTATTGTGTGTACACCACTGTGCCAGAAAGACAGTGTGCCTGAAGGTTTGCCAAGGACAAACACTGGTGCTGGCAGAGCTGGGATTCAAATGTCCTTTTCTAGACATCTGTGCTCCTAACCGGCATTACCCGAGGGGCTCCTGCCTGGGAGACCCTTAGCTGTTGCTGCAAAAGTAATGAGAGTTCCTCAACACTTGGCTCTGTTGAATTGAACCCATTTCTACTTGGGCTGCACTTTTCCGTGGACTATGATTTGCCCCCTCCAGTTCATTTTGGCTGTGTCATCGGATCATGTGGCATGCAGTGCTCCTCGGGGCCCCACTTACTGCCTGCTGACCCGGAATATATCTTCTGAGTGTGCTGTAAAGTGGGAGGAGCCCATGGGCTCCTGGATCTGGGATGCCCCAGAGGCCTCCATTTACCCTGCCCCAGACAGCAGCTGGAACTCTGAACCAGGACGCTGCCCTCCTGCCTTCCACCCCGCCCCTTCGCTCCAGAGAAGTCCAAGGTCCTATGGGTCTCCTATTTTGAACATACTGCTGTCTGGTTTCCAAGGCATTTTAATGACAAAACCACTTCTTTGGCGTGAGCCTCCTCATTTCGAGCCTCCTTATGGCTAGAAATTTGGAGAAAGAACCATGGGATTTTAGATTCACTGAACTCATATATCTGTTCTGGGAAGCATATTTTTCCCCAAAGTCTATTTGTTTTCCATTTACCATTCAGTTAATGTGTACCAGGTGTTGTACTGAACACACTATGTGCATTAGTTAATTCAGGATTTCTCAACCTTGGAACCATCTTGACTGAATAATATTTTGGTTTAAGGGACTAACTCTCCTTGCATTGTAGGATGGTTAGTGGCATCCCTGATTTATGCTTTCTAAATGCCACTAGCATTCCCTGTGTGACAACCAAAAATGCCTCCAGAGTTTGCCAAGTATCCTGTGGGGGTGACAATCACTTATTTAACTGAATAAACAGCAATTCTATAAGCTAGGTATTATTGGCAATTCTGTTTTACTTATTTATTTTGTAGTGCTGGAATCAAACCCAGGACCTCACAAATGCTATGCAAATGCTCTACCACTGAGCTGTACATCCAACCAGATCTATCCCCTTTCTATAGAAGGAAAATGTGAGATTTGAAGAAGTAAAGTCCAAGAAAATGGCAATGACCAAATCCCTATTTTCTGCCAAAAGGCAGGCATCTTATAAACTTCTACTCATTTGATCCCACCATAACAAATTTTTCATGTAGATGGTGACATTCTCATCTTATCAGGAGGAAATTAAAGAAAGTTACTAAAGGTCATATGGGTACTTGGCACTGTTTATTTATACTCTGCCTCATTCCAGATGGACTTGCATTCAGATTTGAGGCCTGGCTGTCTGGTTCCAAAGTCCAAGCTCTTTCCCCGACACTAGACTGATGCTGAGTGTCTGAGAGGGCCTTGTGACAAGTCAGGCAGGGAAAGGCAGCCAAAGCAGAGCCGAGTCAGCAGAGCAGGGAGGATGAGAGCATTGAAACAGACCTCACCTGCGAAGTACTTAGTGGGGAACCTAGCACATGGGAGCACCTGAATGTCTTAGGACTTTTCCCACTCCCTCCTCTAATAAATAAATATGATCTCTTTTGTAACAAACAACAAAATCTCCTTTGAAGACTTCCCATTGCCTATAGGATAAAGTCCAGTTTTTCTAAAGGCCTGGCACATTTGAGGCAAACCTTCTACCCTTGAGCTACACCCCCAAGCCAAAGTCCAAAGTTTTGCTGTGCTCTGACAAGTCCTGCCAGATCCACCGGAGGCTGTCTCTGGCCGAGGCTGTCTCTGGCCTCGGCCTTCCTCTCATTCTCCCTGCTCTCTGTGCAGGGCTGTGTTCTCCTGCCCGCTCCAAATCTTCTCCTGTACTGTTTCCTCTGCCTTCTTCTCCCCACCCATCTTTTGCTGATTATTTATCTTCCACGTCCAGGGTAAACTATACTATTTCATGGCTCTTTGTACTTTTTATTTCTCCAGGGGTTATCACCAGTATTTGTATAAAGTTCATTCTTTTCCTCTGAACTTTACAGCCCATGTTTCATTTCATTTGTTTGTTTGTTTGGTTTTTTTTTTTGAGACAGGTTCTTGCTATGTAGTTCAGATTGGACTTGAACTCACTATGTAGCCTGGGCTGGTCTCAAACTCACGGATCCTTCTGCCTCAGCCTCCCCAGTGCTGGGATTACAGGTGTGTGCCACCATGCACGGCACAGCCTATGTTTAATTGACAGCTGTAGCGCTAGCTTCTAGCAGTGTCTGGACAGAGGAAGAAATTGACAATGTCAATATGAACAAAGAAAAAAAAAAGATTCTTGACATGTGACTTCTCACACTCAAAAATGATACTCGGGGGGCTGTACAGGTGCCTGTCTGTAATCCCAGCACTCGGGAAGCTGAGGCAGGAGAATCATTGTGAGTTCAAGGGTAACCTGGGTTACATGGTGAGGTCAAGGCCACCCTGAACTACACAGCAAGACCCTGTCTCAAAAAAAAAAAAAAAAAAAAAAAAGAGACGGATGCCGCCAGATGCCTGTAATCTCAGCACTTTGGGAGGCTGAGGAGGGAGGATGATAAGTTTGAGCCCAACCTGGCAACTTAGTAAGAACTTGTCTCAAAATAAAAAATAAAAAGGACAGAGTATGTAGCTCAGTGCGAAGGCACTGGGTCCAATCTTCAGGAATGAAAAAATAAAAATAAAAATAAAAATAAAAATAAAAAAGATAGCAAGAGACAGCTCAGCTCCCTGTTTCACCCCAACAGGAACCAACTATGAAGTAAGATGTGAATTGGACACAGGAGGAAAAAATTTCTGCTGCTACATATTTTTCTGCTGAGACGTGTTTTTTAAAGACCATGGGGCGTCACATAGAGGCTGATGAGAGAAGATGGAGCATAGTGATTTGCCTACCATCTCCAGCCATAGATAGCATCCTGAGAGTATTTCAGCCACTGCCATCATTGCCTCCAGGCTCAGCAAGAGCAAGTCAAGGCAGGCAGGTGTAGGGCTCTGGCCCTGGGTATGACACACGTGCCAGAGAGCTGAAGATCCTAAGGTTCAGGCTTATGGGATCTCAAGCAAGTCATTGCCTGTCTCTGGACTTTATTTTCACCATCCATAATAAATGTCTTAGATCAAATACCCCAGTAAGCAGATTCTGAGATGGAAACCTGCATGAAGGAACATTACTGGGGAGTACAGATGGTTTGAAGTGGGACTGGACCAGAGGAAGAGAAGGGCTTTGATACAGCTACAATGGAGGGTTCAGGAATCTGAAGTGGGGTGCTAGAGCTGGGCTGATCTTTCTGGGTGGTTTCAAATAGAGGCAAAGAGCCAGGCCTCTGTGCCCTTCTTTCCCACCAACCAGCCATTGGAGGCAGACTGCCTGGAGGAGGTGTAGTCATGACTCTCTTCAACCCAGGGTAGTCCCCAGAGAGGGACTAGGCTGAAATCTGAGGAATGAATGCCACAGCTTGGGTGGCACGGCAAAGCACCCGCTACTGAGGAACCCAGAGGAGCAGGTTCTACAGAACCTGCAGGCCACAAGAGCCTCCCTGGGTGGGAGACTGTTCTCCTGTGTTACACCTTCTCAGAACAGCAAACTCCACTGCTAGGCTGTAATTGCCCTCGCAGCACTTCATATTTCTCCTTAGGCCATCCGCCACAACAGTAATGTAAATCATTAGTTGAGTAATGATCTACTATCTGTTCCCTCCACTTGACAGTAAATCCCAAGAGAGCAGGAATCATGCCTGTCTCCTTATCTCTGTCTCCAGGGCACATTACAGACTAGGTACACAACATCTGTTGAGTGAAAGAACACCAGGAAGGCTATAAAAGATGGTCCTCTAGGAGATTCTAAGACAGAAAGGGTTTGTGAAGCACTTCTCCAAATCCACCTATCCGAGGGCTCTGATGAAGGTCTGGAACCCAAAAGGGATGACGCACGCAGCTCTTCACTGTCAGCAGTGCTCAGAAGCTAAACGAAAAACTCAGGTCCTTCAAAATTCCATCCTGCATCAATAATGTGTCCATGTCCTGGACTGCAGACTGCAGAAGTCTAAAAGCAGATTCATTAAATCCTATCTAGGCTGGAGAATTTATACAAATGGATTTCAACATGATTAAAACAAAACAACAACAACAGAGCAGATTGAGGGCATAGGCAGGCTGGAAGCAAATGCTACACAATACAAAGAACTCTGCAATCAGATAGAGAGGGGTTCTAATTCAACCTCAAGTCTTGATCTTGGGCAAATTTCTGAATGCTCAAAGTCTCACTAGAGTGAGGTTTCAACTACTTAAACTGTGCTGGGTGGCTTTCATGTATCATTTAATCCTCATACTGTTTCTGTGACCCTAGGTATTGATTCCATTCCATGAGAAACTAAGGCTAGAGAATTTAAGTAGCTTGTGGCCGTCAGATATTAAATGTCAACACTGCAATGTGAACCAGGGTTTAACTGCTAAGTTAGTATTCCCTAGATTTTCACTTGTGGTCCCATTTCTGCATCTGTAAAATGGGATGCACACTTTCTCAAAGGGCTATTGTAAAGATTAAATTTGAAAACATTTGCCAACAGCCACCTTTCTAGAAATGTTACCTGGAAGAGAAATGAAAATGTTTTACCTCTAGTTTTTATGGCTAAGGAAACTTGAGGCACAGTGTAATGAATCACTCGTCCTAGGCTAATAAGTGGCTAAATCAGGGCCAGAATCCAAGCTTTGTACTCCAGCTTTGGCTCCCTTTTCTTCATGTCCTCTCAGATGATCTAGAAGGAAAAGCAAGCATGTAGAAATACTGCAAAACGGGAGAGGTGTCTTCAGGAAAAAGGCTACAAGCAGTCACTCACAGAAGGCTTCCTGAAGGAGACTAGGTTTTTGGCTTATGCCAGCAGTATTCAGAGAAAACAGGAAACTGGCAGGAGAGGTCTTAGCTGTTAGTCCTGACATGGTTTTCTTATCACTTCATTAGTTCCTGGTGCCCAGTAAAGTTAAAAAGTTTGATAAAGGACATATAACTGTAAATGGCAAGGTTATAACTTGCATCTGATTCTTTATGCCTGGAAAGGGATGGACAAGGATGGAGTGGGGGACACAACAGGAAACCTCTGACAGTAGCCTCCCTCTCAGGGCAGAAGTTCTACAGTAGGAAAAAAAGGCCAGGTGTGATGTCAGCCTCAGGGTCAAACAGGCCTCAGCTGGAAACCTGGCTCCACCAATGACCTGCTATGTAGCCTCGGCAATGTCATTTTACCTGTCTTAATTTTCTTGCAGAATTACTGGGAATTCACAGAAATGGCCTTCAGGTACCCAGCCCAGAGCTTTGTCAGAATAACAAGATCAATATTACTCCACAGTGCCAGACCAGATGGGTGGCAGGGCTGGACACTCAAGGGACAGAAGCAAATTTTCAGTGCTCACAATTTCAACCCTGCAATCACTGGGCACAAGCACCTGGCAGGGCAGGGGCTATCAGGTCCATTCCATGATGCAATCACAGTTCCCTACTTGTGCTATGAGGTGAACCTTGACCTTCAGGAAATTGAAAAATAGTCCACTAACAAGAAATACAAAACAAAACCTTAGTGAACTTTTATTTCTCATCATATACAACCAGTAGTAAGGTCAAAGATTTCAGCACTTGAACACTGCATACCCCTTCCTACCCACCCAGGGGACACATTTGGTCATTATGTCCCCTCTGGAACTCAAACCCCCATGCTGTGACCCCTTCCCTCCTGCCAATCTTCTTCACAAGGAGGGCTTTTAGACCTGGGGGGTTACCTGTTGCTTCCCCATGCCCGCATGGGTATGAAATGTGGCACAATGGCTGGGTTCCTTTCCTGCCACCCAGGGAGGGAGGTCAGAAACAGCAGCATTGTACCCTTGACTTTCCCAGGCACCTCCAGATTGGCCTGGGAGGAGGTACCTGCTGCTAGAAGGGCAAGAGAAGTTGCAATTCACAGTTGTTTGCTGCAGAAAGTGCTTGGGATCAGTCCTTAGCTGTTTCTGTTGCCAAGCAAATACACCTAAATTCCAGGAGAGGGGACAGGCCCTAGGATAAGGGTGAAGTTCTTGGAAGGCAGCCAGGAGATTGACTGTGGCTATGTGAGTGTGTGCGTGTGTGTGTGTCCTCCAGATGCCTGCAGGATTTTCCAAGAAAATCACTCTGCTGTTGACCTGAGATCCCAGAATGAAGCACTGGATACTGGGAAACTCAGTATCACCCTGCAGTCTGCAATGAGGGTGGTCAGAAGGGTTTGGCAATGTGGTCACAGCCATTCAATTGGTGGCAGGGGCCAAACAAGAACCCTGGTGTTAGCTTCACTTACTGGGCTCTGGTGCCATGTCAATCACCTAGAAAGGCTCGACTTTTTGGTGAAAATCGTTGGCATTGGCAGGGCCCCTGGGGAGAAGGCAGGGGGGCACTGACCTCTGCAGCCTGGGGAGAACAGAACCTCCTTCTGCTCCTTGTAGACACTGACCATGTTTCAAAGGTGAAGCCCTGAGGTCTGATCTCAACCAATGAGGATCCAAGTACAGATTGGTTATCTTCGAATACGCCCTCCTCCTTCAGAAGACAACGTGGCCAACAGAGGCTCCTCCTCTAGAGATAGTCTGTTCTTTGGATGTGTTTGGCCCTTCTCCTGGGGTCTCTCACCACTAGATGTGGGAGAAAGAGTTACAGGGGTGAAGAGGTAAAGAACTGAATGAAGTAAGACTTGGACAACCCCAGAACAGGGTACTTTGAGGCTGCCCAACAGAAAAGGCTTTTGATAGACTAGGTACACAGACCAGCTGTGACCTCAACTTTCACATTGATGGGTAAATGGCAGGTGGGAGGTAATGAAATATGAGAATGAGTGGGAGGAAGGCAAAGCTGCCTGGAGTGCTGGTCCCTGGAGCTCTTTGCCCTTCTCCTACAGAGGCCAGCCAGGGACTTTCCAGTCCAGGAGGGCCAGGACACTCATGGTGCCTGGGGTTTGGACTGTTGGCCAAAGTCCCAGCGTAGCCCATTCCCCTTCCTGTGCCCTCTGCTTCATGGGGAGGAGGAAGGCTATGGCCCCTGGGATCTCCTAGTTCTCTTCCAGGTTCCATAAGGAGAGCTTAGATCCCAGAGTCAGTCAGTGCAACAATTCTGTCCATTCCAGAGAGAAGAGTAGGGTGTGACTCAGGGGCTACACATCACACAAACCCGTCCCCACGATGGGGTGCACAGGTGTGGGGCAGAAAGGGTCCTGGGTCTGTCTTCAGACAGAGAAGTCCTTGCAGGGAGGAGGGTGCCCCCAGGCTCAGCTGCTCCGGGTGTGGGTCCTGCGTGGGAGGGAGTCAGGTCATGTAGCGGGTGATGGCACGGAGGGCGTACAGCAAGGCGGCTTGCATGCGGGCTTCCAGGAGCAGCAAATTCACGTGGACCTGGGACACAGACCAGGGGGCTGTTGTCAAGAGATCTGCAGCCCTCTCAGATTGCTATAACCTCTAACCCCTCAGCTCAGCCTTCCTATTCCCATATAAATGCCCTGACCTTTGAAGAGCAGGTTAGTGCAAAAAATGCTGAAGAATTTCTTACACGTTCTTCCCTATCACACCTGGTCTTTCCATCCCAGAGTTAAAACAAGAGTGAGCACTACCTGGCATCTATATAAGATCAGGGCTTTACATATATTTTCTAATTTTATCCTTCCAATAATCTTGAAATGCAGGGAGCATTTACTCTCATTGGAAAGCAGAAAAGCTCAGAGAAGCAAAGTAACTTGCTCAAAGTCACAATGCTACGGCACGGTCGTGTTATGATTTGAGCCTTGGTCCAGCAGGCTACTACTGAAGAGCTCATAGGAAGCAAAGACCCACATTCCCTACTAGCTGAGCCTGTCTACTTCCATCCTGGTCCTCTCTCTGTGGGTGTTACCTTCTCTGAGTGGCGAAAGTGCCTCCAGAAGAGGTTGTACATTCTCCGGGTGGTCTTCTCTGGGTAGCAAGCCACGGTCTTTATATAGACCTTGAGGTTTCGCTCCAGGAGCTGATTCACCTCCCCGTAGTCATAGTCATCATATCTGGATGAAAACACCCCCACAGCATTACTTACCCTTTGATCCTGGAAGCCGCAACTCTCCCTACCCCTACCCTATAGAAGAACAAACAGAAGGTAGGAAGCAATACAAAGCCTGGTTCCTCTTAGTAAAACAGCTGATATGTATTCCAGGCCAGCAGATTTGCAGGAGACACCCTAAGGGCATCCAGGAAATAAACCTGCTTTCCCCCTATCAATTATGTGTCATGTGGATGTGTCCTCAATCTCCTCTGTATCCTGGTATACAGCTCTGCATCTCAAACACTATACTTATCAACCCACCTTACAGATGAGGGAACTGAAATTCAGAAAGTGAATTTATTTGCTCTGGGTCACACAGCAAGGAATAGGTTTCAAACCAAGGCCTGCAGAGCTCCAGGGCTTATTTGCTACTTTACACTAAACGTCAGTGTATATTTGCCTTAGAGAAGATGATAAGGGCAAAGAGGAACTAGTACTGTAGTCAGTCTATCCCTGGAGAAGGCAATTAGTTTAAGGTCAAAAAGCAAATCAATGGCCAGTCTGGAAAATTCTTGGTTGCATGCCAATCTGGTGAGCTTTGAAAACATCTTCATAGATCAGGGTGCAAACTGGAGGTCATATCAACACAAAACTGGTAGTGGACAGCAGGGAGGGAGGAAGGGCCAGGTAGATGAATGAAGAAGCCTAACCTGGGACTTGTCACACATTCTCAGATGTCATTTTGGTACCCTGAGTTGGAACCCTATAATGATTGCTGGTACGTGGTATAAACTGTTAAATGGAATGACCATGTTTACTACCCTCACTCATGTTTTTAGTAAAATAAGTGAAATGAGCAGGCAAGAAAATGGCAACAGATCTTCTTTTGGTAAAATTATGTATGCTTTGGCTATTGGCACACAGAAAAAAGTCAGGAAGCAAATGTCTGACAGTAAGTGCAGGTCGTGCCCTTTTCATTTCTTTCTTTCTTTTTTTTCTCCTTTTTTTTTTTTTGGTTTTTACCGTAGGCAGGTACAACTGAACTATATCCTCAGTCCTCACAGATAGCTTTCAGCTTCTGACTTTCTGTTTTCTGTTATCTATATTCTCTTTCTCCCTTCTCCTTCACTTTCTCTATAATGCTGAAGCTGGAGGTTGAATCCAGATCCTTCAGCATGCTAATCTAAGCTACTCTACCGCTGAGCTACAACCCCAACTCTATGTTTGCTAAATTTCCTAAAAATCAAGGTATTGCTTCTCTTATAAATATCCAACATATTTTTCAATATACTTTTAAAATGAAATAATTATGATAATTTCAACTATTAAAAAAAGGGTACATAAGAATAAAGTAATAGAGAAAAACATCTCAGGATATGAATGTTGTTGTGGTGTATCAAAATTTGGGGAAATTATTTTTTGTCTTAATTATTTGAATTTTGACAATATTATCAAATTGAGATTTTTAAAAGTTACAATAATTATCCTTGATAAGTCATTTTATATCTATGATTATCTACAAGAACTTATTTTTGCTGTTGTTGTTTTTTGACAGGGTTTTGCTACAGTTCAGACTGGCCTTGAATTTATTATGTAGCCTAGGGCTGATGTTGAACTCAAACCAGTCCTCCTGCCTCAGCCTCCTGAGTGTTGAGATTACAGGTGTGCACTACCACATGCAGCTCTGAGAACTTATATATAAGATGAATCAATGTACATAGTGTTTCTAAAAGTGAAAAACTGCAAAGTATCCGAACAGCAAACAGTAGGGAAATATTTAAATAATTATAGCCAGGCACTGTGGTGCATGCCTGTAATCCCAGCACTTGGGAGGTTGAGGTAGGAGGATCACCTTGAGCTTGAGGCCAACCTGGGCTACACAGTGAGTTCAAGGGCAGCTTGAACTACATAGCGAGACTGTCTCAAAAAAGTTAAATGATTATAATATATCTATAACAGAATACTACGGATTTGCTTAAAAGCATTAAAAGAGCTATTACATTGATAAGAAATGTAGCTCACATATTATTATGTGAAAAAACCCAAATCACAGAATATATCCAATATGATCTTATCAATTAAAAAAAAAACACTTACCCCTAAAAAACAAAAGATGCTAGTTGGGATGGCACATGTGCCTGTAATCTCAGCATTTAGGAAGCTGAGAAAGCAAGATACCAAGTTTGAGTCCAACCTGAGTAACTTAATGACATTTGATCTCAAAATACAAAATAAAAAGGACTGAGGATGTATTTCTTTTTCTTTTTCTTTTTTTTTTTTTGGTACCAGGAATCGAACTCATGACCTCACACTTGCCAGGCAGGCGCTTAAGCCACTGAGCTAAATCCCCGGCCCCTGAGGATGTATTTCAATCCCCAGTTCTATGCTAAATAATAATAATAATAATAATAATAATAATAATATGATGATGATGATGATGATGATGATGATTTGTAAATCATAAGGCCCTGAGTTTGACCCTTTGGTACTGGGGATCGAACTCATGACCTAGATCTTGCCAGGCAGGCGCTTATGCCACTGAGCTAAATCTCCGGCCCTAGCACAATTTTTAAAAATCAGAAAGGCTTAATAAGCACAAGATGAAAATGTCAAGTATCATATTATAGTATATAGACAACTTCTATTAAACATTTCAGTGTATAGCCTGCAACATATTCTCTATGCACATTTAGTCAAAAAGGAACAAAAGGCTGGGTGTGGTGATGCACACCTATAATTCCAATACTCAGGAGGGTGAGGCAGGAGAACTGCTATGAGTTTGAGGCCAGCCTGAACTTCAAAGAGACACTTTGTCTCTTTTAAAAAGCAAGAGCAAAAACAAAATAAAATCCAAAACAAAAACACACATAGGGCCCGTGATATGCCTCAACGGCACAACACTTGTCTGGCAAGCACAAGGTCCTGAGTTCAATTTCCGGTACCAAAACAAACACACCTGCAAATTAACTCCTCCCACAAGAAAAAAAAGAGAGGAAGGAAGACAGAAAGAAAGAGGAACAAAAAGAAGATTCTGGTTGGTAACTTTCTTTTCTCAATATATTCTGAATGCTTTCCATAGCAAAATAGTCTCTGTCTTTCTCTCTCTCTTCCTACCTCTCTCTGCAGTGCTGGTGTTAAAACCCAGGGTCTTACACATGCTAGGAAATACTGTACCAATGAGCTACATCCCCAGCCTTTAATGGCTGCATTTTATTTCACTGAATGGCTATGGTATTGTTTAAAGTACCCTACATGAGGGCTTATGTTGACCTGTTCACCATGAGAGAAAATCTGCTATTTGAAATAGAAATATAAACTCTATACACTGCTATGTATATTATGTACATAGTTATGTATAGATGTGCCTCTCTATATATGTTTACACACAGACACACAGACACACACACACACACACACAGAACCACAGTTATTTCAATGTGGGGTTAATGTGGGGAGTTTTATTTATAAAATTAGAACAAGGAAGACTCTTACTAATTTTTATATTAACATATAAGTAGAGTTGCTTTAAAAAATAGTATGGGTAATAAGAAAAAGAAATAACAACAATAAAATAATAGTAACCTGAGAGTAAGATTTGTGGTGCACACACCCCCTCGCCAAGGAGACACGTGCTCACCTGATGCCGAAGACACAGTGGATGTAATTCCAGATGGCCCTACGGAGCACCGAAGTGTCCACGCCGCTGTGCATGGCGATGGTGTTGTAGGTGAGGCTATAGGCAGCCTGGAACTTCTCATCTAGCAGCTGCCCACCCTCAGGATACAGCCGCTGGATCAAGGAGTAGCCGTGGTCTTCCCAAGTATAGTCCTGAGGCACATGGAAAGAGGTCAGTAAGTGAGACCCTGGTGCCTGAGGCTGACCACACAGACTCCATCCTCTGTACCTTTAGAGCAAGCCATGGCTTTCCACAATGCTCCCTCCCTACACTATGATTTGTTGTTGTTGTTTTGGTTTTTTGAGGCAAGGTCTCACTGTGTATGTAGTCCAGGCTGGCTTTGAACTCATTATGTAGCCCATGCTGGTCTTGAACTTATGTCAATCCTCCTGCCTCAGTTTCCCTAGTGCTGAGATTACAGGTGTGCACTATCACACCTGACTCTACACAACAAATATAACACACCAAGCCTGAGAAAGCCACAAGTATGTACTTCAGTGGTGACTTTCTTCCTACAATCAGGACCACAAGCTTGGGGCATAGATAGGTCCCTTCTAGATCCATGGGTCCCTCTTTACCATCATGTGGTTTTGCAAGAAGGTACCCTAATCACTCAAACTATCTGTTCCCTGCTTCTCTGTAAATCTAGAGCAATGGCCTAGACCAATGGGGAGAGTCTTACCTGGGCACGGAAGGTGGGGGGAGCCTGAGCTCCTCGCCGGGTAAAGTCCTCATACCCGAAAGTAGGGTCTTCTACAAAGCACAGCATGTCTGGGTGTGGAGAAGGCTCCAGTATGTCAGCTGAGGAACATGTCAGAGAGAGGTCACACTGAGCACAAGGCATGGACACACACTTTTTAAGTGGGCTTCACTTCTGATTAACCATCAAATGGGGGGCAAGGAGAGACAGAGGAGAGGGTAGAGAGAGCCCCTTGCTACACAGTAAGAAAGATCAGGACTTTGGTTAGAGTCAGGGCTGAGGAGGAGGTGGGTCCAGACATAGGCCCAGGAAATAGTAATTGTGACAGTCCTATGCAGCTGTCATTTTGGGCCAGGGTCTCTGTTAAACATTTTGCTCATTTACCCTCATGTCAAGCCTGAGGCCCTGAGGCAGGAAGTGACTACCAGTGGTCACACAGTCAGAAAGGCTAACAGGCCTCAGAACCTCTGAGAAAGGAAGTTGAGAGGCTGCCTCTGAAGGCATGATGTGTGGAGTTGTCTGCTCCTCACAGAAATGGCTAAGAAGGGGAGAGTCCTGGGAACCTATACCTGAGGGGGTCACCAGCAGGCTCTCGGACTTCTCCAGCTCAAAGCGGCTCTCCATTTCCTCCTGGGAGGCTCCCTCGTCCCGCAACAGGCTGTCCTGCAGCTGCCTCATGCGTTCCATCAGAGCTTCCACGTCACGGGCGGCCTCAAAGCCCTGGAAGAGGGACCCAGTGCTCACCACATATTCCTCTTCCTTTCCTCACAGGAAACTCCACCTCGACCTTCCCACATGCCAGGCCTTCCTGAATGATCACACAGGAGGACCAGGGCAGCCTGGGAACCAGCTGTGAGCTACAGAAGGGCTGCAGGCTACCGAAGACATACATGTCTTCTCTTAGATCAACTTTCCTTACTGGTAACTTTTTTTTTCTTGTTTTTTTGAGACATAATCTCCCTGTGCAGTTCAGGGTGGCCGTGGACTCACTTTGTAGCCCAGGCTGGTCTTGAACTTGCAATGATCCTCCTGGCTCAGTCTCCTGAGTGCTGGGATTACAGAAGTGCACTATTATACCAAGCTCGTTGCAGTAACTTTTAAACTACTTGTATTTTAAAATTTTTCCTGTGGTATTAGGGATCCAACTCAGGACCTCATTCATGCTAGGCAAGTACTTTACCATGGAGCTCTTTGCACAGCCCAAAACTGTCTACATTTTTATATTAAAACAAACAAGATCACATTAAGGAGACTTGAGTAAAGTCTCTTTTGTTTGTTTTGAGGCAAGATGTCCTTATATAGTTCAGGCTGGCCTAAATTCACGATCCCCTGCCTTGACCTCAGCTTGGGCCACACACATACTCCACTTTGTCTTTTTAAAGTGCTAAAACCCACAGATCACATGTTGAAAGGCCAGTCGCATGGTACTTCACTTAATCCTCACAACCCAAGGTGAGTACAGTCTTTATCCCCACTCAACAGATGAGGAAACTGAGCTTCAAAGTCAAATAACATTTTTGTGGCCTGTCGGCCTGAGGAGATATGGAAATAGTGGCTTCAGCCCAAGGGCTGGAGGCCATACCAGCTTTCTCTCCCTAAGACCCAGAGTCACAGTGACTTACCCCAGAGTTGCTCAGTGGGTCCCCACTGGGAGGGCTGCTTTGCTCACTAGGGGGTGATGGTGCCTGGGGGGCAGGGCTGCCCTCTGGGTCCCCCTCTGGAAGGATGCCACAGCCAAACACAAAGGAGGCCAGTGAGTGGCAGTGGGTGAGCAGGACCAGGGCTTGGACGAGTTCAGCCAGGGACCAGCTGTGCTCGCCTGTCTTCAGCAAGGCCTGCGGAGTAGAGAAGGTCAGACCTGCTCAGTGCCTGCCTCTGGGCTGCCAGCCACTTCCCAGCCGAGCCCTGGGGTTTCCTTAGGGACCCGCCTCTGTCCACTGCACCTGGATGTGTTCCTTGGTAATGAGCCATGGACGATGCGCCAGCAACTTGTTGATCTCGCTGAGTTTCCGCAGCTTCTCAGGGGCCCGATGGAGGCCCAGCAGCCACTCAGGGTCACCACCAGTCTGCAGAAACTCAGCCATGTGGGATCCCACCAGGTAAGAACACTGGTGGCGGGCAGCAGCCTGTGGAGGGGGGTGTCAGAGCCTGGGTCACTCTCCTCTTTCTATGCCTCATTCAGGGTGGGACCCCTAGGAGGGAGTTGTATCATAGGGCTTATTGTTGCTAGGAGGCAGAAAAACTAGGCTTTTTAAATTAAGCTTTTCTACCAGTTTTGTAAGTCATCTAACTCCTTTGCCCCTCAATTTTCTAATCTTTAAAGTAGGCACTAATGATGCCTCTCTTCAAAATGAAAATTCTATGGATGGTCAGATAAAGCTAGACTTTTCTTTTCTTTTTTCTTGAGACAGGATTTCACTGTGCAGTTCAGGCTGGCCTTGAACTTGTGGTGATTGTCCTGCCTCAGCTTCCCAACTGCTGAGGTTATAGGCATGTGCCACCACATCTAGCTCAAAGCTAGGCCCTTCTGCTTCATCTAGGAAATCAATTCAGGAAGCCCCTAGCAAAGAGAGCCAAGGACAGAGCCCCCATACAGCCACCCCTCAAAGGGTCAGGTGCAGACTCACCATGATGGCAATATAGTGGCGCCACGAGCTGGCCAGGGGCCCATCTGTGTGCAGCAGCAGGTAGTGCAGACGCCAAAAGCTGCTAAGATAGTCTGGGTGCAGGCCCATCACCACTGCCAGATTGTCTACCCGCCCTGAGGACATCAGTGCTTCCAGTCCCAGGTGCTGCTCCAGACTCTCAGACCCTTCCCTAAGGACCTGCCAAGCAGAGGAGAGTGTGGGTCACCTCCTGCCCACCCCTACTAGCAGAGACCAATGTCTTTTGTGGGGGGTATAAAAGCAGAAGGCTAAAGATCGCTACCATGTCCAAAAAGGGAAGAATGAAGAGGAAAAGATAGTTCATTAAGTGATTAAACAAAATCTTATCAGGTGTCTTATATAATACTAGTCAATATTTATAGAATACTTTGTGCCAAGCATTGTTCAAGTAATTTCTGTATATTAACTCATATGATTCTTATGGAAACTGGGTAAGTGGTAGAGCTGTTGCCTAGTATGCACGGGTCCCTCGGTTTGATCCTCATCACCACAAAAATGAAAAACCCATCCTCACAACGACTATGAGACTCAAGTACTATTTTCTCCTTTCTATTTACTTATGTTTTCTGGCAGTGATAGAACTCAGGACCTCACACATACTAGGCAAGTACTCAACAAATCCCAGGCTCCTTTTCCATTTTTAAATAGGAAAACTCAGACACAGCAATTTAAAGTAGAGGTTCTGGGAGGTGGGGTTGTAGCTCAATGGCAGTGTGCTTAGCATGTATGCAATTCCTTCCACTGGGTAAAAGAAAAGAATACACTTTCTTGATCATTCATGGAGCTTCTATTGTATCATGGTAAATGTATGCATCCATTAAGGCCAGGTGCAAAAAAATGGTTCACGTTTTCTAAGGGTTTTTATTAAATCTTCCAAATATCCTGTGAGGTTACTATCCCTTTCTCTACTAACAGATGAGGAAACCATGCAAATATTGTTCTTTGTTAAGGACACAGATATAGTAAATGATAGAAGCAGGGTTCAAATCCAAGTCCTGTTTCTTTCCTTTATTGAAAGAAAGGAGTTATTTAAAAACTGTGAAAAAAAATACTATGAGAATAATATGTGAGCTTAAAATTCTGGGCTACTAGGGCTGGGGATTTAGCTCAGTGGCTTAAGTGCTTGCCTGCTAAGCGCAAGGTTGTGAGTTCGATCCCCAGTACCAAAAAAAAAAAAAAAAAAAAAAAAAAAAAAAAAAAAAAAAAAAAAAAAAAAAAAAAAAAAAAAAAAAAGACAAAAAAATTCTGGGCTACTGATATAAATAATCAGTGGGTGGTTATTTATCTTACATTTATAAAGGACCAGGGTGAACAGGGAACCTAAAAAAACAAAAACAAGAACAAAAAACAGGGAATCTAGAAATTGTGAACAGGTCATTAATCATTTTGGTCTGTACATTTATAAGAGGAAGAGATAGTAAACAAACATTTTTCCTTATTTAGAGGCTAAAGGAAATGGGCAGTCAATTTAAAATCTTTCTGTGAATATGTTTTGAAAGCACCATGGACACTAGAAGGTAAGCTCCATGATGGCAAAGACTTTTTGCTTGTCTTGTTCTCTGTTCCTAATTTCTAAAACAATGCTTTACGCGGCCTTGGTAATTCAGCAGATAGCTATTACAAGAATGCATGAGGGCCTGGAGTGTAGCTCAGTGGAAGAATGCTTGCCTAGCATGTATAAGGCCTGGGTTCAATCCCCAGCACTGTAAGTAAACAAATGAACTGATTGACTCTGTAAATGAAAGATGTCTCTAAAATAGTAAGTGAAAAAATAAAACGCAAGCAATAAGCTGTGACTTTATTTCTATACTGAAAACAAGTATCTGTATGAAGAAAAGGCCAGAAAACCATGGCAAATGGTTAACAGTATAGAGCTACATGGGGGTAGAATAACAAGAGACCAGAGCTTTCTGAAACACTAGAAATTTAAAAATAATGAATCTATATTACTTTTAAAGCCAGAAAACTTTTCTGTGATATGTGCACAATCAAGGGTGAGAAGATACACAAAGACAGCTCCATTTTATTAAGGAAAACCAGGGATTGGACTAGGAATCAAAAGTTTGGCTATTAAAATCCAGGCATGGGGGCTGGGGATTTAGCTCAGTGGCTTAAGTGCTTGCTTGGTAAGCGCAAGGTCGTGAATTAGGTCTCCAGTACAAAAAAAATAAAAAATCCAGGCATGGTGGCACATGCCTGTAATTTAAGCCTTTGGGAGACTGAGGCAGGAGGATGGCCATGAGTTCAAAGCCAGCCTGAACTATGCAGTGATCTCAAAAGACCAGGGGAAAAACTGGGTGTGGTAATGCACACCTGTAAGCCCTGTGCTTGGGAACCTGAGG